>OZ037776.1:0-197500 GCA_964035525.1 Porites cylindrica
GGACAGTTTTCAGGAGCGCAAACACAAAACTTTTCAGGTTGAATCCGACCCTTTTTTTGGTCACCTTTGAAATCAAACTTTGATTGGGCTTACTCAACCAGGTAGACATTTTGGCTTGGGCGCCTCCCGCCATATGAAAAAACACCAGTCATTGCTGTTAAATAGTCGCCCAATACGTCCAGGATTCCGCTCCGCCCTGCAATGGACAGTTTTCAGGAGCGCAAACACAAAAATTTTCAGGTTGAATCCGACCCTTTTTTTGGTCACCTTTGAAATCAAACTTTGATTGGGCTTACTCAACCAGGTAGACATTTTGGCTTGGGCGCCTCCCGCCATATGAAAAAACACCTGTCATTGCAGTTAAATAGTCGCCCAATACGTCCAGGATTCCGCTCCGCCCTGCAATGGGGACAGTTTTCAGGAGCGCAAACACAAAAATTTTCAGCTTGAATCCGACCCTTTTTTTGGTCACCTTTGAAATCAAACTTTGATTGGGCTTACTCAACCACGTTAGACATTTTGGCTTGGGCGCCTCCCGCCATATGAAAAAAACACCTGTCATTGCAGTTAAATAGTCGCCCAATACGTCCAGGATTCCGCTCCGCCCTGCAATGGACAGTTTTCAGGAGCGCAAACACAAAAATTTTCAGGTTGAATCCGACCCTTTTTTTGGTCACCTTTGAAATCAAACTTTGATTGGGCTTACTCAACCAGGTAGACATTTTGGCTTGGGCGCCTCCCGCCATATGAAAAAACACCTGTCCATTGCAGTTAAATAGTCGCCCAATACGTCCAGGATTCCGCTCCGCCCTGCAATGGACAGTTTTCAGGAGCGCAAACACAAAAATTTTCAGGCTTGAATCCGACCCTTTTTTTGGTCACCTTTGAAATCAAACTTTGATTGGGCTTACTCAACCAGGTAGACATTTTGGCTTGGGCGCCTCCCGCCATATGAAAAAACACCTGTCATTGCAGTTAAATAGTCGCCCAATACGTCCAGGATTCCGCTCCGCCCTGCAATGGACAGTTTTCAGGAGCGCAAACACAAAAATTTTCAGGCTTGAATCCGACCCTTTTTTTGGTCACCTTTGAAATCAAACTTTGATTGGGCTTACTCAACCAGGTAGACATTTTGGCTTGGGCGCCTCCCGCCATATGAAAAAACACCTGTCATTGCAGTTAAATAGTCGCCCAATACGTCCAGGATTCCGCTCCGCCCTGCAATGGACAGTTTTCAGGAGCGCAAACACAAAAATTTTCAGGTTGAATCCGACCCTTTTTTTGGTCACCTTTGAAATCAAACTTTGATTGGGCTTACTCAACCAGGTAGACATTTTGGCTTGGGCGCCTCCCGCCATATGAAAAAACACCTGTCATTGCAGTTAAATAGTCGCCCAATACGTCCAGGATTCCGCTCCGCCCTGCAATGGACAGTTTTCAGGAGCGCAAACACAAAAATTTTCAGGTTGAATCCGACCCTTTTTTTGGTCACCTTTGAAATCAAACTTTGATTGGGCTTACTCAACCAGGTAGACATTTTGGCTTGGGCGCCTCCCGCCATATGAAAAAACACCTGTCATTGCAGTTAAATAGTCGCCCAATACGTCCAGGATTCCGCTCCGCCCTGCAATGGACAGTTTTCAGGAGCGCAAACACAAAAATTTTCAGGTTGAATCCGACCCTTTTTTTGGTCACCTTTGAAATCAAACTTTGATTTGGGCTTACTCAACCAGGTAGACATTTTGGCTTGGGCGCCTCCCGCCATATGAAAAAACACCTGTCATTGCAGTTAAATAGTCGCCCAATACGTCCAGGATTCCGCTCCGCCCTGCAATGGACAGTTTTCAGGAGCGCAAACACAAAAATTTTCAGGCTTGAATCCGACCCTTTTTTTGGTCACCTTTTGAAATCAAACTTTGATTGGGCTTACTCAACCAGGTAGACATTTTGGCTTGGGCGCCTCCCGCCATATGAAAAAACACCTGTCATTGCAGTTAAATAGTCGCCCAATACGTCCAGGATTCCGCTCCGCCCTGCAATGGACAGTTTTCAGGAGCGCAAACACAAAAATTTTCAGGTTGAATCCGACCCTTTTTTTGGTCACCTTTGAAATCAAACTTTGATTGGGCTTACTCAACCAGGTAGACATTTTGGCTTGGGCGCCTCCCGCCATATGAAAAAAACACCTGTCATTGCAGTTAAATAGTCGCCCAATACGTCCAGGATTCCGCTCCGCCCTGCAATGGACAGTTTTCAGGAGCGCAAACACAAAAATTTTCAGGTTGAATCCGACCCTTTTTTTGGTCACCTTTGAAATCAAACTTTGATTGGGCTTACTCAACCAGGTAGACATTTTGGCTTGGGCGCCTCCCGCCATATGAAAAAACACCTGTCCATTGCAGTTAAATAGTCGCCCAATACGTCCAGGATTCCGCTCCGCCCTGCAATGGACAGTTTTCAGGAGCGCAAACACAAAAATTTTCAGGTTGAATCCGACCCTTTTTTTGGTCACCTTTGAAATCAAACTTTGATTGGGCTTACTCAACCAGGTAGACATTTTGGCTTGGGCGCCTCCCGCCATATGAAAAAACACCTGTCATTGCAGTTAAATAGTCGCCCAATACGTCCAGGATTCCGCTCCGCCCTGCAATGGACAGTTTTCAGGAGCGCAAACACAAAAATTTTCAGCTTGAATCCGACCCCTTTTTTTGGTCACCTTTGAAATCAAACTTTGATTGGGCTTACTCAACCAGGTAGACATTTTGGCTTGGGCGCCTCCCGCCATATGAAAAAACACCTGTCATTGCAGTTAAATAGTCGCCCAATACGTCCAGGATTCCGCTCCGCCCTGCAATGGACAGTTTTCAGGAGCGCAAACACAAAAATTTTCAGGTTGAATCCGACCCTTTTTTTGGTCACCTTTGAAATCAAACTTTGATTGGGCTTACTCAACCAGGTAGACATTTTGGCTTGGGGCGCCTCCCGCCATATGAAAAAACACCTGTCATTGCAGTTAAATAGTCGCCCAATACGTCCAGGATTCCGCTCCGCCCTGCAATGGACAGTTTTCAGGAGCGCAAACACAAAAATTTTCAGGTTGAATCCGACCCTTTTTTTGGTCACCTTTGAAATCAAACTTTGATTGGGCTTACTCAACCAGGTAGACATTTTGGCTTGGGCGCCTCCCGCCATATGAAAAAACACCTGTCATTGCAGTTAAATAGTCGCCCAATACGTCCAGGATTCCGCTCCGCCCTGCAATGGACAGTTTTCAGGAGCGCAAACACAAAAATTTTCAGGTTGAATCCGACCCTTTTTTTGGTCACCTTTGAAATCAAACTTTGATTGGGCTTACTCAACCAGGTAGACATTTTGGCTTGGGCGCCTCCCGCCATATGAAAAAACACCTGTCATTGCAGTTAAATAGTCGCCCAATACGTCCAGGATTCCGCTCCGCCCTGCAATGGACAGTTTTCAGGAGCGCAAACACAAAAATTTTCAGCTTGAATCCGACCCTTTTTTTGGTCACCTTTGAAATCAAACTTTGATTGGGCTTACTCAACCAGGTAGACATTTTGGCTTGGGCGCCTCCCGCCATATGAAAAAACACCTGTCATTGCAGTTAAATAGTCGCCCAATACGTCCAGGATTCCGCTCCGCCCTGCAATGGACAGTTTTCAGGAGCGCAAACACAAAAATTTTCAGGTTGAATCCGACCCTTTTTTTGGTCACCTTTGAAATCAAACTTTGATTGGGCTCACTCAACCAGGTAGACATTTTGGCTTGGGCGCCTCCCGCCATATGAAAAAACACCTGTCATTGCAGTTAAATAGTCGCCCAATACGTCCAGGATTCCGCTCCGCCCTGCAATGGACAGTTTTCAGGAGCGCAAACACAAAAATTTTCAGGTTGAATCCGACCCTTTTTTTGGTCACCTTTGAAATCAAACTTTGATTGGGCTTACTCAACCAGGTAGACATTTTGGCTTGGGCGCCTCCCGCCATATGAAAAAACACCTGTCATTGCAGTTAAATAGTCGCCCAATACGTCCAGGATTCCGCTCCGCCCTGCAATGGACAGTTTTCAGGAGCGCAAACACAAAAATTTTCAGGTTGAATCCGACCCTTTTTTTGGTCACCTTTGAAATCAAACTTTGATTGGGCTCACTCAACCAGGTAGACATTTTGGCTTGGGCGCCTCCCGCCATATGAAAAAACACCTGTCATTGCAGTTAAATAGTCGCCCAATACGTCCAGGATTCCGCTCCGCCCTGCAATGGACAGTTTTCAGGAGCGCAAACACAAAAAATTTTCAGGCCTGAATCCGACCCTTTTTTTGGTCACCTTTGAAATCAAACTTTGATTGGGCTTACTCAACCAGGTAGACATTTTGGCTTGGGCGCCTCCCGCCATATGAAAAAACACCTGTCATTGCAGTTAAATAGTCGCCCAATACGTCCAGGATTCCGCTCCGCCCTGCAATGGACAGTTTTCAGGAGCGCAAACACAAAAATTTTCAGGTTGAATCCGACCCTTTTTTTGGTCACCTTTGAAATCAAACTTTGATTGGGCTTACTCAACCAGGTAGACATTTTGGCTTGGGCGCCTCCCGCCATATGAAAAAACACCTGTCATTGCAGTTAAATAGTCGCCCAATACGTCCAGGATTCCGCTCCGCCCTGCAATGGACAGTTTTCAGGAGCGCAAACACAAAAATTTTCAGCTTGAATCCGACCCTTTTTTTGGTCACCTTTGAAATCAAACTTTGATTGGGCTTACTCAACCAGGTAGACATTTTGGCTTGGGGCGCCTCCCGCCATATGAAAAAACACCTGTCATTGCAGTTAAATAGTCGCCCAATACGTCCAGGATTCCGCTCCGCCCTGCAATGGGACAGTTTTCAGGAGCGCAAACACAAAAATTTTCAGGTTGAATCCGACCCTTTTTTTGGTCACCTTTGAAATCAAACTTTGATTGGGCTTACTCAACCAGGTAGACATTTTGGCTTGGGCGCCTCCCGCCATATGAAAAAACACCTGTCATTGCAGTTAAATAGTCGCCCAATACGTCCAGGATTCCGCTCCGCCCTGCAATGGACAGTTTTCAGGAGCGCAAACACAAAAATTTTCAGGTTGAATCCGACCCTTTTTTTGGTCACCTTTGAAATCAAACTTTGATTGGGCTTACTCAACCAGGTAGACATTTTGGCTTGGGCGCCTCCCGCCATATGAAAAAACACCTGTCATTGCAGTTAAATAGTCGCCCAATACGTCCAGGATTCCGCTCCGCCCTGCAATGGACAGTTTTTAGGAGCGCAAACACAAAAATTTTCAGGTTGAATCCGACCCTTTTTTTGGTCACCTTTGAAATCAAACTTTGATTGGGCTTACTCAACCAGGTAGACATTTTGGCTTGGGCGCCTCCCGCCATATGAAAAAACACCTGTCATTGCAGTTAAATAGTCGCCCAATACGTCCAGGATTCCGCTCCGCCCTGCAATGGACAGTTTTCAGGAGCGCAAACACAAAAATTTTCAGGTTGAATCCGACCCTTTTTTTGGTCACCTTTGAAATCAAACTTTGATTGGGCTTACTCAACCAGGTAGACATTTTGGCTTGGGCGCCTCCCGCCATATGAAAAAACACCTGTCATTGCAGTTAAATAGTCGCCCAATACGTCCAGGATTCCGCTCCGCCCTGCAATGGACAGTTTTCAGGAGCGCAAACACAAAAATTTTCAGGTTGAATCCGACCCTTTTTTTGGTCACCTTTGAAATCAAACTTTGATTGGGCTTACTCAACCAGGTAGACATTTTGGCTTGGGCGCCTCCCGCCATATGAAAAAACACCTGTCATTGCAGTTAAATAGTCGCCCAATACGTCCAGGATTCCGCTCCGCCCTGCAATGGACAGTTTTCAGGAGCGCAAACACAAAAATTTTCAGGTTGAATCCGACCCTTTTTTTGGTCACCTTTGAAATCAAACTTTGATTGGGCTTACTCAACCAGGTAGACATTTTGGCTTGGGCGCCTCCCGCCATATGAAAAAACACCTGTCATTGCAGTTAAATAGTCGCCCAATACGTCCAGGATTCCGCTCCGCCCTGCAATGGACAGTTTTCAGGAGCGCAAACACAAAAATTTTCAGGTTGAATCCGACCCTTTTTTTGGTCACCTTTGAAATCAAACTTTGATTGGGCTCTACTCAACCAGGTAGACATTTTGGCTTGGGCGCCTCCCGCCATATGAAAAAACACCTGTCATTGCAGTTAAATAGTCGCCCAATACGTCCAGGATTCCGCTCCGCCCTGCAATGGACAGTTTTCAGGAGCGCAAACACAAAAATTTTCAGGTTGAATCCGACCCTTTTTTTGGTCACCTTTGAAATCAAACTTTGATTGGGCTTACTCAACCAGGTAGACATTTTGGCTTGGGCGCCTCCCGCCATATGAAAAAACACCTGTCATTGCAGTTAAATAGTCGCCCAATACGTCCAGGATTCCGCTCCGCCCTGCAATGGACAGTTTTCAGGAGCGCAAACACAAAAATTTTCAGGTTGAATCCGACCCTTTTTTTGGTCACCTTTGCAATCAAACTTTGATTGGGCTCACTCAACCAGGTAGACATTTTGGCTTGGGCGCCTCCCGCCATATGAAAAAACACCTGTCATTGCAGTTAAATAGTCGCCCAATACGTCCAGGATTCCGCTCCGCCCTGCAATGGACAGTTTTCAGGAGCGCAAACACAAAAATTTTCAGGTTGAATCCGACCCCTTTTTTTGGTCACCTTTTGAAATCAAACTTTGATTGGGCTTACTCAACCAGGTAGACATTTTGGCTTGGGCGCCTCCCGCCATATGAAAAAACACCTGTCATTGCAGTTAAATAGTCGCCCAATACGTCCAGGATTCCGCTCCGCCCTGCAATGGACAGTTTTCAGGAGCGCAAACACAAAAATTTTCAGGTTGAATCCGACCCTTTTTTTTGGTCACCTTTGAAATCAAACTTTGATTGGGCTTACTCAACCAGGTAGACATTTTGGCTTGGGCGCCTCCCGCCATATGAAAAAAACACCTGTCATTGCAGTTAAATAGTCGCCCAATACGTCCAGGATTCCGCTCCGCCCTGCAATGGACAGTTTTCAGGAGCGCAAACACAAAAATTTTCAGGTTGAATCCGACCCTTTTTTTGGTCACCTTTGAAATCAAACTTTGATTGGGCTTACTCAACCAGGTAGACATTTTGGCTTGGGCGCCTCCCGCCATATGAAAAAACACCTGTCATTGCAGTTAAATAGTCGCCCAATACGTCCAGGATTCCGCTCCGCCCTGCAATGGACAGTTTTCAGGAGCGCAAACACAAAAATTTTCAGGTTGAATCCGACCCTTTCTTTTGGTCACCTTTGAAATCAAACTTTGATTGGGCTTACTCAACCAGGTAGACATTTTGGCTTGGGCGCCTCCCGCCATATGAAAAAACACCTGTCATTGCAGTTAAATAGTCGCCCAATACGTCCAGGATTCCGCTCCGCCCTGCAATGGACAGTTTTCAGGAGCGCAAACACAAAAATTTTCAGGTTGAATCCGACCCTTTTTTTGGTCACCTTTGAAATCAAACTTTGATTGGGCTTACTCAACCAGGTAGACATTTTGGCTTGGGCGCCTCCCGCCATATGAAAAAACACCTGTCATTGCAGTTAAATAGTCGCCCAATACGTCCAGGATTCCGCTCCGCCCTGCAATGGACAGTTTTCAGGAGCGCAAACACAAAAATTTTCAGGTTGAATCCGACCCTTTTTTTGGTCACCTTTGAAATCAAACTTTGATTGGGCTTACTCAACCAGGTAGACATTTTGGCTTGGGCGCCTCCCGCCATATGAAAAAACACCTGTCATTGCAGTTAAATAGTCGCCCAATACGTCCAGGATTCCGCTCCGCCCTGCAATGGAAGGTTTTCAGGAGCGCAAACACAAAAATTTTCAGGTTGAATCCGACCCTTTTTTTGGTCACCTTTGAAATCAAACTTTGATTGGGCTTACTCAACCAGGTAGACATTTTGGCTTGGGCGCCTCCCGCCATATGAAAAAACACCTGTCATTGCAGTTAAATAGTCGCCCAATACGTCCAGGATTCCGCTCCGCCCTGCAATGGACTTTTTTGAGGAGCGGAAACACAAAAATTTTCAGGTTGAATCCGACCCTTTTTTTGGTCACCTTTGAAATCAAACTTTGATTGGGCTTACTCAACCAGGTAGACATTTTGGCTTGGGCGCCTCCCGCCATATGAAAAAACACCTGTCATTGCAGTTAAATAGTCGCCCAATACGTCCAGGATTCCGCTCCGCCCTGCAATGGACAGTTTTCAGGAGCGCAAACACAAAAATTTTCAGGTTGAATCCGACCCTTTTTTTGGTCACCTTTGAAATCAAACTTTGATTGGGCTCACTCAACCAGGTAGACATTTTGGCTTGGGCGCCTCCCGCCATATGAAAAAACACCTGTCATTGCAGTTAAATAGTCGCCCAATACGTCCAGGATTCCGCTCCGCCCTGCAATGGACAGTTTTCAGGAGCGCAAACACAAAAATTTTCAGGTTGAATCCGACCCTTTTTTTGGTCACCTTTGAAATCAAACTTTGATTGGGCTTACTCAACCAGGTAGACATTTTGGCTTGGGCGCCTCCCGCCATATGAAAAAACACCTGTCATTGCAGTTAAATAGTCGCCCAATACGTCCAGGATTCCGCTCCGCCCTGCAATGGACAGTTTTCAGGAGCGCAAACACAAAAATTTTTAGGTTGAATCCGACCCTTTTTTTGGTCACCTTTGAAATCAAACTTTGATTGGGCTTACTCAACCAGGTAGACATTTTGGCTTGGGCACCTCCCGCCATATGAAAAAACACCTGTCATTGCAGTTAAATAGTCGCCCAATACGTCCAGGATTCCGCTCCGCCCTGCAATGGACAGTTTTCAGGAGCGCAAACACAAAAATTTTCAGGTTGAATCCGACCCTTTTTTTGGTCACCTTTGAAATCAAACTTTGATTGGGCTTACTCAACCAGGTAGACACTTTGGCTTGGGCGCCTCCCGCCATATGAAAAAACACCTGTCATTGCAGTTAAATAGTCGCCCAATACGTCCAGGATTCCGCTCCGCCCTGCAATGGACAGTTTTCAGGAGCGCAAAAACAAAAATTTTCAGGTTGAATCCGACCCTTTTTTTGGTCACCTTTGAAATCAAACTTTGATTGGGCTCACTCAACCAGGTAGACATTTTGGCTTGGGCGCCTCCCACCATATGAAAAAACACCTGTCATTGCAGTTAAATAGTCGCCCAATACGTCCAGGATTCCGCTCCGCCCTGCAATGGACAGTTTTCAGGAGCGCAAACACAAAAATTTTCAGGTTGAATCCGACCCTTTTTTTGGTCACCTTTGAAATCAACCTTTGATTGGGCTTACTCAACCAGGTAGACATTTTGGCTTGGGCGCCTCCCGCCATATGAAAAAACACCTGTCATTGCAGTTAAATAGTCGCCCAATACGTCCAGGATTCCGCTCCGCCCTGCAATGGACAGTTTTCAGGAGCGCAAACACAAAAATTTTCAGGTTGAATCCGACCCTTTTTTTGGTCACCTTTGAAATCAAACTTTGATTGGGCTTACTCAACCAGGTAGACATTTTGGCTTGGGCGCCTCCCGCCATATGAAAAAACACCTGTCATTGCAGTTAAATAGTCGCCCAATACGTCCAGGATTCCGCTCCGCCCTGCAATGGACAGTTTTCAGGAGCGCAAACACAAAAATTTTCAGGTTGAATCCGACCCTTTTTTTGGTCACCTTTGAAATCAAACTTTGATTGGGCTTACTCAACCAGGTAGACATTTTGGCTTGGGCGCCTCCCGCCATATGAAAAAACACCTGTCATTGCAGTTAAATAGTCGCCCAATACGTCCAGGATTCCGCTCCGCCCTGCAATGGACAGTTTTCAGGAGCGCAAACACAAAAATTTTCAGGTTGAATCCGACCCTTTTTTTGGTCACCTTTGAAATCAAACTTTGATTGGGCTTACTCAACCAGGTAGACATTTTGGCTTGGGCGCCTCCCGCCATATGAAAAAACACCTGTCATTGCAGTTAAATAGTCGCCCAATACGTCCAGGATTCCGCTCCGCCCTGCAATGGACAGTTTTCAGGAGCGCAAACACAAAAATTTTCAGGTTGAATCCGACCCTTTTTTTGATCACCTTTGAAATCAAACTTTGATTGGGCTTACTCAACCAGGTAGACATTTTGGCTTGGGCGCCTCCCGCCATATGAAAAAACACCTGTCATTGCAGTTAAATAGTCGCCCAATACGTCCAGGATTCCGCTCCGCCCTGCAATGGACAGTTTTCAGGAGCGCAAACACAAAAATTTTCAGGTTGAATCCGACCCTTTTTTTGGTCACCTTTGAAATCAAACTTTGATTGGGCGTACTATCCCAGGTAGACATTTTGGCTTGGGCACCTCCCGCCATATGAAAAAACACCTGTCATTGCAGTTAAATAGTCGCCCAATACGTCCAGGATTCCGCTCCGCCCTGCAATGGACAGTTTTCAGGAGCGCAAACACAAACATTTTCAGGTTGAATCCGACCCTTTTTTTGGTCACCTTTGAAATCAAACTTTGATTGGGCTCACTCAACCAGGTAGACATTTTGGCTTGGGCGCCTCCCGCCATATGAAAAAAAACCTGTCATTGCAGTTAAATAGTCGCCCAATACGTCCAGGATTCCGCTCCGCCCTGCAATGGACAGTTTTCAGGAGCGCAAACACAAAAATTTTCAGGTTGAATCCGACCCTTTTTTTGGTCACCTTTGAAATCAAACTTTGATTGGGCTTACTCAACCAGGTAGACATTTTGGCTTGGGCGCCTCCCGCCATATGAAAAAACACCTGTCATTGCAGTTAAATAGTCGCCCAATACGTCCAGGATTCCGCTCCGCCCTGCAATGGACAGTTTTCAGGAGCGCAAACACAAAAATTTTAAGGTTGAATCCGACCCTTTTTTTGGTCACCTTTGAAATCAACCTTTGATTGGGCTTACTCAACCAGGTAGACATTTTGGCTTGGGCGCCTCCCGCCATATGAAAAAACACCTGTCATTGCAGTTAAATAGTCGCCCAATACGTCGAGGATTCCGCTCCGCCCTGCAATGGACAGTTTTCAGGAGCGCAAACACAAAAATTTTCAGGTTGAATCCGACCCTTTTTTTGGTCACCTTTGAAATCAAACTTTGATTGGGCTCACTCAACCAGGTAGACATTTTGGCTTGGGCGCCTCCCGCCATATGAAAAAACACCTGTCATTGCAGTTAAATAGTCGCCCAATACGTCCAGGATTCCGCTCCGCCCTGCAATGGACAGTTTTCAGGAGCGCAAACACAAAAATTTTCAGGTTGAATCCGACCCTTTTTTTGGTCACCTTTGAAATCAAACTTTGATTCGGCTTACTCAACCAGGTAGACATTTTGGCTTGGGCGCCTCCCGCCATATGAAAAAAACACCTGTCATTGCAGTTAAATAGTCGCAAAATACGTCCGGAATTCCGCTCCGCCCTGTTTTGGACAGTTTTCAAGAGCGCAAACACAAAACTTTTCAGGTTGAATCCGACCCTTTTTTTGGTCACCTTTTCAATCAATCTTTGATTGGAATTACTAAACCAGGTAGAAATTTTGGCTTGGGCGCCTCCCGCCATATGAAAAAACACCTGTCATTGCAGTTAAATAGTCGCAAAATACGTCCAGAATTCAACTCCGCCCTGTTTTGGACAGTTTTCAAGAGCGCAAACACAAAAATTTTCAGGTTGAATCCGACCCTTTTTTTGGTCACTTTTTCAATCAAACTTTGATTGGGCTTACTAAACCAGGTAGAAATTTTGGCTTGGGCGCCTCCCGCCATATGAAAAAACGCCTGTCATTGCAGTTAGATACTCGCAAAATACGTCCAGAATTCCGCTCCGCCCCTTTTTGGACAGTTTTCAAGAGCGCAAACGCAAAAATTTTCAGGTTGAATCCGACCCTTTTTTTGGTCACCTTTTCAATCAAACTTTGATTGGGCTTACTAAACCATGTAGAAATTTTGGCTTGGGTGCCTCCCGCCATATGAAAAAAACACCTGTCATTGCAGTTAAATAGTCGCAAAATACGTCCAGAATTCCGCTCCGCCCTGTTTTGGACAGTTTTCAAGAGCGCAAACACAAAACTTTTCAGGTTGAATCCGACCCTTTTTTTGGTCACCTTTTCAATCAATCTTTGATTGGGCTTACTAAACCAGGTAGAAATTTTGGCTTGGGCGCCTCCCGCCATATGAAAAAACACCTGTCATTGCAGTTAAATAGTCGCAAAATACGTCCAGAATTCCGATCCGCCCTGTTTTGGACAGTTTTCAACAGCTCAAACACAAAAATTTTCAGGTTGACTCCGACCCTTTTTTTGGTCACGTTTTCAATCAAACTTTGATTGGGCTTACTAAACTAGGTAGAAATTTTGGATTGGGCGCCTCCCGCCATATTAAAAAACACCTGTCATTGCAGTTAAATAGTCGCAAAATACGTCCAGAATTCCGCTCCGCCCTGTTTTGGACAGTTTTCAAGAGCGCAAACACAAAAATTTTCAGGTTGAATCCGACCCTTTTTTTGGTCACCTTTTCAATCAAACTTTGATTGGGCTTACTAAACCAGGTAGAAATTTTGGCTTGGGCGCCTCCCGCCATATAAAAAAACACCTGTCATTGCAGTTAAATAGTCGCAAAATACGTCCAGAATTCCGCTCCGCCCTGTTTTGGACAGTTTTCAAGAGCGCAAACACAAAAATTTTCAGGTTGAATCCGACCCTTTTTTTGATCACCGTTTCAATCAAACTTTGATTGGGCTTACTAAACCAGGTAGAAATTTTGGCTTGGGCGCCTCCCGCCATATGATAAAACACCTCTCATTGCAGTTAAATAGTCGCAAAATACGTCCAGAATTCCGCTCCGCCCTGTTTTGGACAGTTTTCAAGAGCACAAACACAAAAATTTTCAGGTTGAATCCGACCCTTTTTTTGGTCACCTTTTCAATCAATCTTTGATTGGGCTTACTAAACCAGGTAGAAATTTTGGCTTGGGCGCCTCCCGCCATATGAAAAAACACCTGTCATTGCAGTTAAATAGTCGCAAAATACGTCCAGAATTCCGCTCCGCCCTGTTTTGGACAGTTTTCAACAGCGCAAACACAAAAATTTTCAGGTTGACTCCGACCCTTTTTTTGGTCACGTTTTCAATCAAACTTTGATTGGGCTTACTAAACTAGGTAGAAATTTTGGATTGGGCGCCTCCCGCCATATTAAAAAACACCTGTCATTGCAGTTAAATAGTCGCAAAATACGTCCAGAATTCCGCTCCGCCCTGTTTTGGACAGTTTTCAAGAGCGCAAACACAAAAATTTTAGGGTTGAATCCGACCCTTTTTTTGGTCACCTTTTCAATCAAACTTTGATTGGGCTTACTAAACCAGGTAGAAATTTTGGCTTGGGCGCCTCCCGCCATATAAAAAAACACCTGTCATTGCAGTTAAATAGTCGCAAAATACGTCCAGAATTCCGCTCCGCCATGTTTTGGACAGTTTTCAAGAGCGCAAACACAAAAATTTTCAGGTTGAATCCGACCCTTTTTTTGGTCACCTTTTCAATCAAACTTTGATTGGGCTTACTAAACCAGGTAGAAATTTTGGCTTGGGCGCCTCCCGCCATATGAAAAAACACCTCTCATTGCAGTTAAATAGTCGCAAAATACGTCCAGAATTCCGTTCCGCCCTGTTTTGGACAGTTTTCAAGAGCGCAAACACAAAAATTTTCAGGTTGAATCCGACCCTTTTTTTGGTCACCTTTTCAATCAAACTTTGATTGGGCTTACTAAACCAGGTAGAAATTTTGCCTTGGCCGCCTCCCGCCATATGAAAAAACACCTGTCATTGCAGTTAAATAGTCGCAAAATACGTCCAGAATTTCGATCCGCCCTGTTTTGGACAGTTTTCAAGAGCGCAAACACTAAAATTTTCAAGTTGAATCCGACCCTTTTTTTGGTCACCTTTTCAATCAAACTTTGATTGGGCTTACTAAACCAGGTAGAAATTTTGGCTTGCGCGCCTCCCGCCATATAAAAAAACACGTGTCATTGCAGTTAAATAGTCGCAAAATACGTCCCGAATTCCGCTCCGCCCTGTTTTGGACAGTTTTCAAGAGCGCAAACACAAAAATTTTCAGGTTGAATCCGACCCTTTTTTTGGTCACCTTTGAAATCAAACTTTGATTGGGCTTACTAAACCAGGTAGAAATTTTGGCTTGGGCGCCTCCCGCCATATGAAAAAACACCTGTCATTGCAGTTAAATAGTCGCAAAATACGTCCAGAATACCGCTCCGCCCTGTTTTGGACAGTTTTCAAGAGCGCAAACACAAAAATTTTCAGGTTGAATCCAACCTTTTTTTTGGTCACCTTTTCAATCAAACTTTGATTGGGCTTACTAAACCAGGTAGAAATTTTGGCTTCGGCGCCTCCCGCCATATGAAAAAACACCTGTCATTGCAGTTAAATAGTCGCAAAATACGTCCAGAATTCCGCTCCGCCCTGTTTTGGACAGTTTTAAACAGCGCAAACACAAAAATTTTCAGGTTGAATCCGACCCTTTTTTTGGTCACCTTTTCAATCAAACTTTGATTCGGCTTACTAAACAAGGTAGAAATTTTGCATTGGCCGCCTCCCGCCATATGAAAAAACACCTGTCATTGCAGTTAAATAGTCGCAAAATACGTCCAGAATTCCGATCCGCCCTGTTTTGGACAGTTTTCAAGAGCGCAAACACAAAAATTTTCAAGTTGAATCCGACCCTTTTTTTGGTCACCTTTTCAATCAAACTTTGATTGGGCTTACTAAACCAGGTAGAAATTTTGGCTTGGGCGCCTCCCGCCATATGAAAAAACACCTGTCATTGCAGTTAAATAGTCGCAAAATACGTCCAGAATTCCGCTCCGCCCTGTTTTGGACAGTTTTCAAGAGCGCAAACACAAAAATTTTCAGGTTGAATCCAACCTTTTTTTTTGGTCACCTTTTCAATCAAACTTTGATTGGGCTTACTAAACCAGGTAGAAATTTTGGCTTGGGCGCCTCCCGCCATATGAAAAAACACCTGTCATTGCAGTTAAATACTCGCAAAATATGTCCAGAATTCCGCTCCGCCCTGTTTTGGACAGTTTTCAAGAGCGCAAACACAAAAATTTTCAGGTTCAATCCGACCCTTTTTTTTTGTCACCTTTTCTATCAAACTTTGATTGGGCTTACTAAACCAGCTAGAAATTTTGGCTTGGGCGCCTCCCGCCATATGAAAAAACACCTGTCATTGCAGTTAAATAGTCGCAAAATACGTCCAGAATTCTGCTCCGCCTTGTTTTGGACAGTTTTCAAGAGCGCAAACACAAAAATTTTCAGGTTGAATCCGACCCTTTTTTTGGTCACTTTTTCAATCAAACTTTGATTGGGCTTACTAAACCAGGTAGAAATTTTGGCTTGGGCGCCTCCCGCCATATGAAAAAACGCCTGTCATTGCAGTTAGATACTCGCAAAATACGTCCAGAATTCCGCTCCGCCCTGTTTTGGACAGTTTTCAAGAGCGCAAACGCAAAAATTTTCAGGTTGAATCCGACCCTTTTTTTGGTCACCTTTTCAATCAAACTTTGATTGGGCTTACTAAACCATGTAGAAATTTTGGCTTGGGTGCCTCCCGCCATATGAAAAAAACACCTGTCATTGCAGTTAAATAGTCGCAAAATACGTCCAGAATTCCGCTCCGCCCTGTTTTGGACAGTTTTCAAGAGCGCAAACACAAAACTTTTCAGGTTGAATCCGACCCTTTTTTTGGTCACCTTTTCAATCAATCTTTGATTGGGCTTACTAAACCAGGTAGAAATTTTGGCTTGGGCGCCTTCCGCCATATGAAAAAACACCTGTCATTGCAGTTAAATAGTCGCAAAATACGTCCAGAATTCCGCTCCGCCCTGTTTTGGACAGTTTTCAACAGCTCAAACACAAAAATTTTCAGGTTGACTCCGACCCTTTTTTTGGTCACGTTTTCAATCAAACTTTGATTGGGCTTACTAAACTAGGTAGAAATTTTGGATTGGGCGCCTCCCGCCATATTAAAAAACACCTGTCATTGCAGTTAAATAGTCGCAAAATACGTCCAGAATTCCGCTCCGCCCTGTTTTGGACAGTTTTCAAGAGCGCAAACACAAAAATTTTCAGGTTGAATCCGACCCTTTTTTTGGTCACCTTTTCAATCATCCTTTGATTGGGCTTACTAAACCAGGTAGAAATTTTGGCTTGGGCGCCTCCCGCCATATAAAAAAACACCTGTCATTGCAGTTAAATAGTCGCAAAATACGTCCAGAATTCCGCTCCGCCCTGTTTTGGACAGTTTTCAAGAGCGCAAACACAAAAATTTTCAGGTTGAATCCGACCCTTTTTTTGGTCACCTTTTCAATCAAACTTTGATTGGGCTTACTAAACCAGGTAGAAATTTTGGCTTGGGCGCCTCCCGCCATATGATAAAACACCTCTCATTGCAGTTAAATAGTCGCAAAATACGTCCAGAATTCCGCTCCGCCCTGTTTTGGACAGTTTTCAAGAGCACAAACACAAAAATTTTCAGGTTGAATCCGACCCTTTTTTTGGTCACCTTTTCAATCAATCTTTGATTGGGCTTACTAAACCAGGTAGAAATTTTGGCTTGGGCGCCTCCCGCCATATGAAAAAACACCTGTCATTGCAGTTAAATAGTCGCAAAATACGTCCAGAATTCCGCTCCGCCCTGTTTTGGACAGTTTTCAACAGCGCAAACACAAAAATTTTCAGGTTGACTCCGACCCTTTTTTTGGTCACCTTTTCAATCAAACTTTGATTGGGCTTACTAAACTAGGTAGAAATTTTGGATTGGGCGCCTCCCGCCATATTAAAAAACACCTGTCATTGCAGTTAAATAGTCGCAAAATACGTCCAGAATTCCGCTCCGCCCTGTTTTGGACAGTTTTCAAGAGCGCAAACACAAAAATTTTAGGGTTGAATCCGACCCTTTTTTTGGTCACCTTTTCAATCAAACTTTGATTGGGCTTACTAAACCAGGTAGAAATTTTGGCTTGGGCGCCTCCCGCCATATAAAAAAACACCTGTCATTGCAGTTAAATAGTCGCAAAATACGTCCAGAATTCCGCTCCGCCCTGTTTTGGACAGTTTTCAAGAGCGCAAACACAAAAATTTTCAGGTTGAATCCGACCCTTTTTTTGGTCACCTTTTCAATCAAACTTTGATTGGGCTTACTAAACCAGGTAGAAATTTTGGCTTGGGCGCCTCCCGCCATATGAAAAAACACCTCTCATTGCAGTTAAATAGTCGCAAAATACGTCCAGAATTCCGTTCCGCCCTGTTTTGGACAGTTTTCAAGAGCGCAAACACAAAAATTTTCAGGTTGAATCCGACCCTTTTTTTGGTCACCTTTTCAATCAAACTTTGATTGGGCTTACTAAACCAGGTAGAAATTTTGCCTTGGCCGCCTCCCGCCATATGAAAAAACACCTGTCATTGCAGTTAAATAGTCGCAAAATACGTCCAGAATTTCGATCCGCCCTGTTTTGGACAGTTTTCAAGAGCGCAAACACTAAAATTTTCAAGTTGAATCCGACCCTTTTTTTGGTCACCTTTTCAATCAAACTTTGATTGGGCTTACTAAACCAGGTAGAAATTTTGGCTTGCGCGCCTCCCGCCATATAAAAAAACACGTGTCATTGCAGTTAAATAGTCGCAAAATACGTCCCGAATTCCGCTCCGCCCTGTTTTGGACAGTTTTCAAGAGCGCAAACACAAAAATTTTCAGGTTGAATCCGACCCTTTTTTTGGTCACCTTTGAAATCAAACTTTGATTGGGCTTACTAAACCAGGTAGAAATTTTGGCTTGGGCGCCTCCCGCCATATGAAAAAACACCTGTCATTGCAGTTAAATAGTCGCAAAATACGTCCAGAATTCCGCTCCGCCCTGTTTTGGACAGTTTTCAAGAGCGCAAACACAAAAATTTTCAGGTTGAATCCAACCTTTTTTTTGGTCACCTTTTCAATCAAACTTTGATTGGGCTTACTAAACCAGGTAGAAATTTTGGCTTCGGCGCCTCCCGCCATATGAAAAAACACCTGTCATTGCAGTTAAATAGTCGCAAAATACGTCCAGAATTCCGCTCCGCCCTGTTTTGGACAGTTTTAAACAGCGCAAACACAAAAATTTTCAGGTTGAATCCGACCCTTTTTTTGGTCACCTTTTCAATCAAACTTTGATTCGGCTTACTAAACAAGGTAGAAATTTTGCATTGGCCGCCTCCCGCCATATGAAAAAACACCTGTCATTGCAGTTAAATAGTCGCAAAATACGTCCAGAATTCCGATCCGCCCTGTTTTGGACAGTTTTCAAGAGCGCAAACACAAAAATTTTCAAGTTGAATCCGACCCTTTTTTTGGTCACCTTTTCAATCAAACTTTGATTGGGCTTACTAAACCAGGTAGAAATTTTGGCTTGGGCGCCTCCCGCCATATGAAAAAACACCTGTCATTGCAGTTAAATAGTCGCAAAATACGTCCAGAATTCCGCTCCGCCCTGTTTTGGACAGTTTTCAAGAGCGCAAACACAAAAATTTTGAGGTTGAATCCAACCTTTTTTTTGGTCACCTTTTCAATCAAACTTTGATTGGGCTTACTAAACCAGGTAGAAATTTTGGCTTGGGCGCCTCCCGCCATATGAAAAAACACCTGTCATTGCAGTTAAATACTCGCAAAATATGTCCAGAATTCCGCTCCGCCCTATTTTGGACAGTTTTCAAGAGCGCAAACACAAAAATTTTCAGGTTGAATCCGAGCCTTTTTTTGGTCACCTTTTAAATCAAACTTTGATTGGGCTTACTAAACCAGGTAGAAATTTTGGCTTGGGCGCCTCCCGCCATATGAAAAAACACCTGTCATTGCAGTTAAATAGTCGCAAAATACGTCCAGAATTCCGCTCCGCCCTGTTTTGGACAGTTTTCAAGAGCGCAAACACAAAACTTTTCAGGTTGAATCCGACCCTTTTTTTGGTCACCTTTTCAATCAAACTTTGATTGGGCTTACTAAACCAGATAGAAGTTTTGGCTTGGGCGCCTCCCGCCATATGAAAAAACACCTGTCATTGCAGTTAAATAGTCGCAAAATACCTCCAGAATTCCGCTCCGCCCTGTTTTGGACAGTTTTCAAAAGCGCAAACACAAAAATTTTCAGGTTGAATCCGACCCTTTTTTTGGTCACCTTTTCAATCAAACTTTGATTGGGCTTACTAAACCAGGTAGAAATTTTGGCTTGGGCGCCTCCCGCCATATGAAAAAACACCTGTCATTGCAGTTAAATAGTCGCAAAATACGTCCAGAATTCAACTCCGCCCTGTTTTGGACAGTTTTCAAGAGCGCAAACACAAAAATTTTCAGGTTGAATCCGACCCTTTTTTTGGTCACTTTTTCAATCAAACTTTGATTGGGCTTACTAAACCAGGTAGAAATTTTGGCTTGGGCGCCTCCCGCCATATGAAAAAACACCTGTCATTGCAGTTAGATACTCGCAAAATACGTCCAGAATTCCGCTCCGCCCTGTTTTGGACAGTTTTCAAGAGCGCAAACGCAAAAATTTTCAGGTTGAATCCGACCCTTTTTTTGGTCACCTTTTCAATCAAACTTTGATTGGGCTTACTAAACCAGGTAGAAATTTTGGCTTGGGCGCCTCCCGCCATATGAAAAAAACACCTGTCATTGCAGTTAAATAGTCGCAAAATACGTCCAGAATTCCGCTCCGCCCTGTTTTGGACAGTTTTCAAGAGCGCAAACACAAAACTTTTCAGGTTGAATCCGACCCTTTTTTTGGTCACCTTTTCAATCAAACTTTGATTGGGCTTACTAAACCAGGTAGAAATTTTGGCTTGGGCGCGTCCCGCCATATGAAAAAACACCTGTCATTGCAGTTAAATAGTCGCAAAATACGTCCAGAATTCCGCTCCGCCCTGTTTTGGACAGTTTTCAACAGCGCAAACACAAAAATTTTCAGGTTGAATCCGACCCTTTTTTAGGTCACGTTTTCAATCAAACTTTGATTGGGCTTACTAAACCAGGTAGAAATTTTGGCTTGGGCGCCTCCTGCCATATTAAAAAACACCTGTCATTGCAGTTAAATAGTCGCAAAATACGTCCAGAATTCTGCTCCGCCCTGTTTTGGACAGTTTTCAAGAGCGCAAACACAAAAATTTTCAGGTTGAATCCGACCGTTTTTTTGGTCACCTTTTCAATCCAACTTTGATTGGGCTTACTAAACCAGGTAGAAATTTTGGCTTGGGCGCCTCCCGCCATATGAAAAAACACCTGTCATTGCAGTTAAATACTCGCAAAATATGTCCAGAATTCCGCTCCGCCCTATTTTGGACAGTTTTCAAGAGCGCAAACACAAAAATTTTCAGGTTGAATCCGAGCCTTTTTTTGGTCACCTTTTCAATCAAACTTTGATTGGGCTTACTAAACCAGGTAGAAATTTTGGCTTGGGCGCCTCCCGCCATATGAAAAAACACCTGTCATTGCAGTTAAATAGTCGCAAAATACGTCCAGAATTCCGCTCCGCCCTGTTTTGGACAGTTTTCAAGAGCGCAAACACAAAACTTTTCAGGTTGAATCCGACCCTTTTTTTGGTCACCTTTTCAATCAAACTTTGATTGGGCTTACTAAACCAGATAGAAGTTTTGGCTTGGGCGACTCCCGCCATATGAAAAAACACCTGTCATTGCAGTTAAATAGTCGCAAAATACCTCCAGAATTCCGCTCCGCCCTGTTTTGGACAGTTTTCAACAGCGCAAACACAAAAATTTTCAGGTTGAATCCGACCCTTTTTTTGGTCACCTTTTCAATCAAACTTTGATTGGGCTTACTAAACCAGGTAGAAATTTTGGCTTGGGCGCCTCCCGCCATATGAAAAAACACCTGTCATTGCAGTTAAATAGTCGCAAAATACGTCCAGAATTCAACTCCGCCCTGTTTTGGACAGTTTTCAAGAGCGCAAACACAAAAATTTTCAGGTTGAATCCGACCCTTTTTTTGGTCACTTTTTCAATCAAACTTTGATTGGGCTTACTAAACCAGGTAGAAATTTTGGCTTGGGCGCCTCCCGCCATATGAAAAAACACCTGTCATTGCAGTTAGATACTCGCAAAATACGTCCAGAATTCCGCTCCGCCCTGTTTTGGACAGTTTTCAAGAGCGCAAACGCAAAAATTTTCAGGTTGAATCCGACCCTTTTTTTGGTCACCTTTTCAATCAAACTTTGATTGGGCTTACTAAACCAGGTAGAAATTTTGGCTTGGGCGCCTCCCGCCATATGAAAAAAACACCTGTCATTGCAGTTAAATAGTCGCAAAATACGTCCAGAATTCCGCTCCGCCCTGTTTTGGACAGTTTTCAAGAGCGCAAACACAAAACTTTTCAGGTTGAATCCGACCCTTTTTTTGGTCACCTTTTCAATCAAACTTTGATTGGGCTTACTAAACCAGGTAGAAATTTTGGCTTGGGCGCCTCCCGCCATATGAAAAAACACCTGTCATTGCAGTTAAATAGTCGCAAAATACGTCCAGAATTCCGCTCCGCCCTGTTTTGGACAGTTTTCAACAGCACAAACACAACAATTTTCAGGTTGAATCCGACCCTTTTTTAGGTCACGTTATCAATCAAACTTTGATTGGGCTTACTAAACCAGGTAGAAATTTTGGCTTGGCCGCCTCCCGCCATATAAAAAAACACCTGTCATTGCAGTTAAATAGTAGCAAAATACGTCCAGAATTCCGCTCCGCCCTGTTTTGGACAGTTCTCAAGAGCGCAAACACAAAAATTTTCAGGTTGAATCCGACCCTTTTTTTGGTCACCTTTTCAATCAAACTTTGATTGGGCTTACTAAACCAGGTAGACATTTTGGCTTGGGCGCCTCCCGCCATATAAAAAAAAACACCTGTCATTGCAGTTAAATAATCGCAAAATACGTCCAGAATTCCGCTCCGCCCTGTTTTAGACAGTTTTCAAGAGCGCAAACACAAAAATTTTCAGGTTGAATCCGACCCTTTTTTTGGTCACCTTTTCAATCAAACTTTGATTGGGCTTACTAAACCAGGTAGAAATTTTGGCTTGGGCGCCTCCCGCCATATGAAAAAACACCTGCCATTGCAGTTAAATAGTCGCAAAATACGTCCAGAATTCCGATCCGCCATGTTTTGGACAGTTTTCAAGAGCGCAAACACAAAAATTTTCAAATTGAATCCGACCCTTTTTTTGGTCACCTTTTCAATCAAACTTTGATTGGGCTTACTAAACCAGGTAGACATTTTGGCTTGGGCGCCTCCCGCCATATGAAAAAACACCTGTCATTGCAGTTAAATAGTCGCAAAATACGTCCCGAATTCCGCTCCGCCCTGTTTTGGACAGTTTTCAAGAGCGCAAACACAAAAATTTTCAGGTTGAATCCGACCCTTTTTTTGGTCACCTTTTCAATCCAACTTTGATTGGGCTTACTAAACCAGGTGGAAATTTTGGCTTGGGCGCCTCCCGCCATATGAAAAAACACCTGTCATTGCAGTTAAATAGTCGCAAAATACGTCCAGAATTCAACTCCGCCCTGTTTTGGACAGTTTTCAAGAGCGCAAACACAAAAATTTTCAGGTTGAATCCGACCCTTTTTTTGGTCACTTTTTCAATCAAACTTTGATTGGGCTTACTAAACCAGGTAGAAATTTTGGCTTGGGCGCCTCCCGCCATATGAAAAAACACCTGTCATTCCAGTTAGATACTCGCAAAATACGTCCAGAATTCCGCTCCGCCCTGTTTTGGACAGTTTTCAAGAGCGCAAACACAAAAATTTTCAGGTTGAATCCGACCCTTTTTTTGGTCACCTTTTCAATCAAACTTTGATTGGGCTTACTAAACCAGGTAGAAATTTTGGCTTCGGCGCCTCCCGCCATATGAAAAAACACCTGTCATTGCAGTTAAATAGTCGCAAAATACGTCCAGAATTCCGCTCCGCCCTGTTTTGGACAGTTTTCAAGAGCGCAAACACAAAAATTTTCAGGTTGAATCCGACCCTTTTTTTGGTCACCTTTTCAATCAAACTTTGATTGGGCTTACTAAACCAGGTAGAAATTTTGGCTTGGGCGCCTCCCGCCATATGAAAAAACACCTGTCATTGCAGTTAAATAGTCGCAAAATACGTCCAGAATTCCGCTCCGCCCTGTTTTGGACAGTTTTTAAGAGCTCAAACACAAAAATTTTGGGGTTGAATCCGACCCTTTTTTTGGTCCCCTTTGCAATCAAACTTTGATTGGGCTTCCTGAACCAGGTAGAAATTTTCGCTTGGGCGCCTCCCGCCATATGAAAAAACACCTGTCATTGCAGTTAAATAGTCGCAAAATACGTCCAGAATTCCGCTCTGCCCTGTTTTGGACAGTTTTCAAGAGCGCAAACAAAAAAATTTTCAGGTTGAATCCGACCCTTTTTTTGGTCACCTTTTCAATCAAACTTTGATTGGGCTTACTAAACCAGGTAGAAATTTTGGCTTGGGCGCCTCCCGCCATATGAAAAAACACCTGTCATTGCAGTTAAATAGTCGCAAAATACGTCCAGAATTCCAATCCGCCCTGTTTTGGACAGTTTTCAAGAGCGCAAACACAAACATTTTCAGGTTGAATCCGACCCTTTTTTTGGTCACCTTTTCAATCAAACTTTGATTGGGCTTACTAAACCAGGTAGAAATTTTGGCTTCGGCGCCTCCCGCCATATGAGAAAACACCTGTCATTGCAGTTAAATAGTCGCAAAATACGTCCAGAATTGAACTCCGCTCCGTTTTGGACAGTTTTCAAGAGCGCAAACACAAAAATTTTCAGGTTGAATCCGACCCTTTTTTTTGTCACTTTTTCAATCAAACTTTGATTGGGCTTACTAAACCAGGTAGAAATTTTGGCTTGGGCGCCTCCCGCCATATGAGAAAAAACACCTGTCATTGCAGTTAGATAGTCGCAAAATACGTCCAGAATTCCGCTCCGCCCTGTTTTGGACAGTTTTCAAGAGCGCAAACACAAAAATTTTCAGGTTGAATCCGAGCCTTTTTTTGGTCACCTTTTCAATCAAACTTTGATTGGGCTTACTAAACCAGGTAGAAATTTTGGCTTGGGCGCCTCCCGCCATATGAAAAAAACACCTGTCATTGCAGTTAAATAGTCGCAAAATACGTCCAGAATTCCGCTCCGCCCTGTTTTGGACAGTTTTCAAGAGCGCAAACACAAAACTTTTCAGGTTGAATCCGACCCTTTTTTTGGTCACGTTTTCAATCAAACTTTGATTGGGCTTACTAAACCAGGTAGAAATTTTGGCTTGGGCGCGTCCCGCCATATGAAAAAACACCTGTCATTGCAGTTAAATAGTCGCAAAATACGTCCAGAATTCCGCTCCGCCCTGTTTTGGACAGTTTTCAACAGCGCAAACACAAAAATTTTCAGGTTGAATCCGACCCTTTATTTGGTCACGTTTTCAATCAAACTTTGATTGGGCTTACTAAACCAGGTAGAAATTTTGGCTTGGGCGCCTCCCGCCATATTAAAAAACACCTGTCATTGCAGTTAAATAGTCGCAAAATACGTCCAGAATTCCGATCCGGCCTGTTTTGGACAGTTTTCAAGAGCGCAAACACAAAAATTTTCAGGTTGAATCCGACCCTTTTTTTGGTCACCTTTTCAATCAAACTTTGATTGGGCTTACTAAACCAGGTAGAAATTTTGGCTTGGGCGCCTCCCGCCATATGAAAAAAACACCTGTCATTGCAGTTAAATAGTCGCAAAATACGTCCAGAATTCCGCTCCGCCCTGTTTTGGACAGTTTTCAAGAGCGCAAACACAAAACTTTTCAGGTTGAATCCGACCCTTTTTTTGGTCACCTTTTTAATCAAACTTTGATTGGGCTTACTAAACTAGGTAGAAAATTTTGGCTTGGGCGCCTCCCGCTATATGAAAAAACACCTGTCATTGCAGTTAAATAGTCGCAAAATACGTCCAGAATTCCGCTCCGCCCTGTTTTGGACAGTTTTCAACAGCGCAAACACAAACATTTTCAGGTTGAATCCGACCCTTTATTTGGTCACGTTTTCAATCAAACTTTGATTGGGCTTACTAAACCAGGTAGCAATTTTGGCTTGGGCGCCTCCCGCCATATAAAAAAACACCTGTCATTGCAGTTAAATAGTCGCAAAATACGTCCAGAATTCCGCTCCGCCCTGTTTTGGACAGTTCTCAAGAGCGCAAACACAAAAATTTTCAGGTTCAATCCGACCCTTTTTTTGGTCACCTTTTCAATCAAACTTTGATTGGGCTTACTAAACCAGGTAGACATTTTGGCTTGGGCGCCTCCCGCCATATGAAAAAACACCTGTCATTCCAGTTAAATAGTCGCAAAATACGTCCAGAATTCCGCTCCGCCCTGTTTTGGACAGTTTTCAAGAGCGCAAACACAAAAATTTTTAGGTTGAATCCGACCCTTTTTTTGGTCACCTTTTCACTCAAACTTTGATTGGGCTTACTAAACCAGGTAGACATTTTGGCTTGGGCGCCTCCCGCCATATGAAAAAACACCTGTCATTGCAGTTAAATAGTCGCAAAATACGTGCAGAATTCCGCTCCGCCCTGTTTTCGACAGTTTTCAACACCGCAAACACAAAAATTTTCAAGTTGAATCCGACCCTTTTTTTGGTCACCTTTTCAATCAAACTTTGATTGGGCTTACTAAACCAGGTAGACATTTTGGCTTGGGCGCCTCCCGCCATATGAAAAAACACCTGTCATTGCAGTTAAATAGTCGCAAAATACGTCCAGAATTCCGCTCCGCCCTGTTTTGGACAGTTTTCAAGAGCGCAAACACAAAAATTTTCAGGTTGAATCCAACCTTTTTTTTGGTCACCTTTTCAATCAAACTTTGATTGGGCTTACTAAACCAGGTAGAAATTTTGCCTTGGCCGCCTCCCGCCATATGAAAAAACACCTGTCATTGCAGTTAAATAGTCGCAAAATACGTCCAGAATTCCGATCCGCCCTGTTTTGGACAGTTTTCAAGAGCGCAAACACAAAAATTTTCAAGTTGAATCCGACCCTTTTTTTGGTCACCTTTTCAATCAAACTTTGATTGGGCTTACTAAACCAGGTAGAAATTTTGGCTTGGGCGCCTCCCGCCATATGAAAAAACACCTGTCATTGCAGTTAAATAGTCGCAAAATACGTCCAGAATTCCGCTCCGCCCTGTTTTGGACAGTTTTCAACAGCGCAAACACAAAAATTTTCAGGTTGAATCCGACCCTTTTTTTGGTCACCTTTTCAATCAAACTTTGATTGGGCTTACTAAACCAGGTAGAAATTTTGGCTTGGGCGCCTCCCGCCATATGAAAAAAAACCTGTCATTGCAGTTAAATACTCGCAAAATACGTCCAGAATTCCGCTCCGCCCTGTTTTGGACAGTTTTCAAGAGCGCAAACACAAAAATTTTCAGGTTGAATCCGACCCTTTTTTTGGTCACCTTTTCAATCAAACTTTGATTGGGCTTACTAAACCCGGTAGAAATTTTGGCTTGGGCGCCTCCCGCCATATGAGAAAACACCTGTCATTGCAGTTAAATAGTCGCAAAATACCTCCAGAATTCCGCTCCGCCCTGTTTTGGACAGTTTTCAAGAGCTCAAACACAAAAATTTTCAGGTTGAATCCGACCCTTTTTTTGGTGACCTTTTCAATCCAACTTTGATTGGGCTTACTAAACCAGGTAGAAATTTTGGCTTGGGCGCCTCCCGCCATATGAAAAAACACCTGTCATTGCAGTTAAATACTCGCAAAATATGTCCAGAATTCCGCTCCGCCCTGTTTTGGACAGTTTTCAAGAGCGCAAACACAAAAATTTCCAGGTTGAATACGACCCTTTTTTTGGTCACCTTTTCAATCAAACTTTGATTGGGCTTACTAAACCAGGTAGAAATTTTGGCTTGGGCGCCTCCCGCCATATGAAAAAACACCTGTCATTGCAGTTAAATAGTCGCAAAATACGTCCACAATTCCGCTCCGCCCTGTTTTGGACAGTTTTCAACAGCGCAAACACAAAAAGTTTCAGGTTGAATCCAACCCTTTTTTTGGTCACCTTTTCAATCCAACTTTGATTGGGCTTACTAAACCAGGTAGAAATTTTGGCTTGGGCGCCTCCCGCCATATGAAAAAACACCTGTCATTGCAGTTAAATACTCGCAAAATATGTCCAGAATTCCGCTCCGCCCTGTTTTGGACAGTTTTCAAGAGCGCAAACACAAAAATTTTCAGCTGGAATCCGACCCTTTTTTTGTCACCTTTTCAATCAAACTTTGATTGGGCTTACTAAACCAGCTAGAAATTTTGGCTTGGGCGCCTCCCGCCATATGAAAAAACACCTGTCATTGCAGTTAAATACTCGCAAAATACGTCCAGAATTCCGCTCCGCCCTGTTTTGGACAGTTTTCAAGAGCGCAAACACAAAAATTTTCAGGTTGAATCCGACCCTTTTTTTGGTCACCTTTTCAATCAAACTTTGATTGGGCTTACTAAACCAGGTAGAAATTTTGGCTTGGGCGCCTCCCGCCATATGAAAAAACACCTGTCATTGCAGTTAAATACTCGCAAAATACGTCCAGAATTCCGCTCCGCCCTGTTTTGGACAGTTTTCAAGAGCGCAAACACAAAAATTTTCAGGTTGAATCCGACCCTTTTTTTGGTCACCTTTTCAATCAAACTTTGATTGGGCTTACTAAACCCGGTAGAAATTTTGGCTTGGGCGCCTCCCGCCATATGAGAAAACACCTGTCATTGCAGTTAAATAGTCGCAAAATACGTCCAGAATTCCGCTCCGCCCTGTTTTGGACAGTTTTCAAGAGCTCAAACACAAAAATTTTCAGGTTGAATCCGACCCTTTTTTTGGTGACCTTTTCAATCCAACTTTGATTGGGCTTACTAAACCAGGTAGAAATTTTGGCTTGGGCGCCTTCCGCCATATGAAAAAACACCTGTCATTGCAGTTAAATACTCGCAAAATATGTCCAGAATTCCGCTCCGCCCTGTTTTGGACAGTTTTCAAGAGCGCAAACACAAAAATTTCCAGGTTGAATACGACCCTTTTTTTGGTCACCTTTTCAATCAAACTTTGATTGGGCTTACTAAACCAGGTAGAAATTTTGGCTTGGGCGCCTCCCGCCATATGAAAAAACACCTGTCATTGCAGTTAAATAGTCGCAAAATACGTCCAGAATTCCGCTCCGCCCTGTTTTGGACAGTTTTCAAGAGCGCAAACACAAAAATTTTCAGGTTGAATCCGACCCTTTTTTTGGTCACCTTTTCAATCCAACTTTGATTGGGCTTACTAAACCAGGTAGAAATTTTGGCTTGGGCGCCTCCCGCCATATGAAAAAACACCTGTCATTGCAGTTAAATACTCGCAAAATATGTCCAGAATTCCGCTCCGCCCTGTTTTGGACAGTTTTCAAGAGCGCAAACACAAACATTTTCAGGTTGAATCCGAGCCATTTTTTGGTCACCTTTGAAATCAAACTTTGATTGGGCTCACTCAACCAGGTAGACATTTTGGCTTGGGCGCCTCCCGCCATATGAAAAAACACCTGTCATTGCAGTTAAATAGTCGCCCAATACGTCCAGGATTCCGCTCCGCCCTGCAATGGACAGTTTTCAGGAGCGCAAACACAAAAATTTTCAGGTTGAATCCGACCCTTTTTTTGGTCACCTTTTCAATCAAACTTTGATTGGGCTTACTCAACCAGGTAGACATTTTGGCTTGGGCGCCTCCCGCCATATGAAAAAACACCTGTCATTGCAGTTAAATAGTCGCCCAATACGTCCAGGATTCCGCTCCGCCCTGCAATGGACAGTTTTCAGGAGCGCAAACACAAACATTTTCAGGTTGAATCCGACCCTTTTTTTGGTCACCTTTGAAATCAAACTTTGATTGGGCTTACTCAACCAGGTAGACATTTTGGCTTGGGCGCCTCCCGCCATATGAAAAAACACCTGTCATTGCAGTTAAATAGTCGCCCAATACGTCCAGGATTCCGCTCCGCCCTACAATGGACAGTTTTCAGGAGCGCAAACACAAAAATTTTTAGGTTGAATCCGACCCTTTTTTTGGTCACCTTTGAAATCAAACTTTGATTGGGCTTACTCAACCAGGTAGACATTTTGGCTTGGGCACCTCCCGCCATATGAAAAAACACCTGTCATTGCAGTTAAATAGTCGCCCAATACGTCCAGGATTCCGCTCCGCCCTGCAATGGACAGTTTTCAGGAGCGCAAACACAAAAATTTTCAGGTTGAATCCGACCCTTTTTTTGGTCACCTTTGAAATCAAACTTTGATTGGGCTTACTCAACCAGGTAGACACTTTGGCTTGGGCGCCTCCCGCCATATGAAAAAACACCTGTCATTGCAGTTAAATAGTCGCCCAATACGTCCAGGATTCCGCTCCGCCCTGCAATGGACAGTTTTCAGGAGCGCAAAAACAAAAATTTTCAGGTTGAATCCGACCCTTTTTTTGGTCACCTTTGAAATCAAACTTTGATTGGGCTCACTCAACCAGGTAGACATTTTGGCTTGGGCGCCTCCCACCATATGAAAAAACACCTGTCATTGCAGTTAAATAGTCGCCCAATACGTCCAGGATTCCGCTCCGCCCTGCAATGGACAGTTTTCAGGAGCACAAACACAAAAATTTTCAGGTTGAATCCGACCCTTTTTTTGGTCACCTTTGAAATCAACCTTTGATTGGGCTTACTCAACCAGGTAGACATTTTGGCTTGGGCGCCTCCCGCCATATGAAAAAACACCTGTCATTGCAGTTAAATAGTCGCCCAATACGTCCAGGATTCCGCTCCGCCCTGCAATGGACAGTTTTCAGGAGCGCAAACACAAAAATTTTCAGGTTGAATCCGACCCTTTTTTTGGTCACCTTTGAAATCAAACTTTGATTGGGCTTACTCAACCAGGTAGACATTTTGGCTTGGGCGCCTCCCGCCATATGAAAAAACACCTGTCATTGCAGTTAAATAGTCGCCCAATACGTCCAGGATTCCGCTCCGCCCTGCAATGGACAGTTTTCAGGAGCGCAAACACAAAAATTTTCAGGTTGAATCCGACCCTTTTTTTGGTCACCTTTGAAATCAAACTTTGATTGGGCTTACTCAACCAGGTAGACATTTTGGCTTGGGCGCCTCCCGCCATATGAAAAAACACCTGTCATTGCAGTTAAATAGTCGCCCAATACGTCCAGGATTCCGCTCCGCCCTGCAATGGACAGTTTTCAGGAGCGCAAACACAAAAATTTTCAGGTTGAATCCGACCCTTTTTTTGGTCACCTTTGAAATCAAACTTTGATTGGGCTTACTCAACCAGGTAGACATTTTGGCTTGGGCGCCTCCCGCCATATGAAAAAACACCTGTCATTGCAGTTAAATAGTCGCCCAATACGTCCAGGATTCCGCTCCGCCCTGCAATGGACAGTTTTCAGGAGCGCAAACACAAAAATTTTCAGGTTGAATCCGACCCTTTTTTTGATCACCTTTGAAATCAAACTTTGATTGGGCTTACTCAACCAGGTAGACATTTTGGCTTGGGCGCCTCCCGCCATATGAAAAAACACCTGTCATTGCAGTTAAATAGTCGCCCAATACGTCCAGGATTCCGCACCGCCCTGCAATGGACAGTTTTCAGGAGCGCAAACACAAAAATTTTCAGGTTGAATCCGACCCTTTTTTTGGTCACCTTTGAAATCAAACTTTGATTGGGCGTACTATCCCAGGTACACATTTTGGCTTGAGCACCTCCCGCCATATGAAAAAACACCTGTCATTGCAGTTAAATAGTCGCCCAATACGTCCAGGATTCCGCTCCGCCCTGCAATGGACAGTTTTCAGGAGCGCAAACACAAACATTTTCAGGTTGAATCCGACCCTTTTTTTGGTCACCTTTGAAATCAAACTTTGATTGGGCTCACTCAACCAGGTAGACATTTTGGCTTGGGCGCCTCCCGCCATATGAAAAAAAACCTGTCATTGCAGTTAAATAGTCGCCCAATACGTCCAGGATTCCGCTCCGCCCTGCAATGGACAGTTTTCAGGAGCGCAAACACAAAAATTTTCAGGTTGAATCCGACCCCTTTTTTTGGTCACCTTTGAAATCAAACTTTGATTGGGCTTACTCAACCAGGTAGACATTTTGGCTTGGGCGCCTCCCGCCATATGAAAAAACACCTGTCATTGCAGTTAAATAGTCGCCCAATACGTCCAGGATTCCGCTCCGCCCTGCAATGGACAGTTTTCAGGAGCGCAAACACAAAAATTTTAAGGTTGAATCCGACCCTTTTTTTGGTCACCTTTGAAATCAACCTTTGATTGGGCTTACTCAACCAGGTAGACATTTTGGCTTGGGCGCCTCCCGCCATATGAAAAAACACCTGTCATTGCAGTTAAATAGTCGCCCAATACGTCGAGGATTCCGCTCCGCCCTGCAATGGACAGTTTTCAGGAGCGCAAACACAAAAATTTTCAGGTTGAATCCGACCCTTTTTTTGGTCACCTTTGAAATCAAACTTTGATTGGGCTCACTCAACCAGGTAGACATTTTGGCTTGGGCGCCTCCCGCCATATGAAAAAACACCTGTCATTGCAGTTAAATAGTCGCCCAATACGTCCAGGATTCCGCTCCGCCCTGCAATGGACAGTTTTCAGGAGCGCAAACACAAAAATTTTCAGGTTGAATCCGACCCTTTTTTTGGTCACCTTTTCAATCAAACTTTGATTCGGCTTACTAAACAAGGTAGAAATTTTGCATTGGCCGCCTCCCGCCATATGAAAAAACACCTGTCATTGCAGTTAAATAGTCGCAAAATACGTCCAGAATTCCGATCCGCCCTGTTTTGGACAGTTTTCAAGAGCGCAAACACAAAAATTTTCAAGTTGAATCCGACCCTTTTTTTGGTCACCTTTTCAATCAAACTTTGATTGGGCTTACTAAACCAGGTAGAAATTTTGGCTTGGGCGCCTCCCGCCATATGAAAAAACACCTGTCATTGCAGTTAAATAGTCGCAAAATACGTCCAGAATTCCGCTCCGCCCTGTTTTGGACAGTTTTCAAGAGCGCAAACACAAAAATTTTGAGGTTGAATCCAACCTTTTTTTTGGTCACCTTTTCAATCAAACTTTGATTGGGCTTACTAAACCAGGTAGAAATTTTGGCTTGGGCGCCTCCCGCCATATGAAAAAACACCTGTCATTGCAGTTAAATACTCGCAAAATATGTCCAGAATTCCGCTCCGCCCTATTTTGGACAGTTTTCAAGAGCGCAAACACAAAAATTTTCAGGTTGAATCCGAGCCTTTTTTTGGTCACCTTTTCAATCAAACTTTGATTGGGCTTACTAAACCAGGTAGAAATTTTGGCTTGGGCGCCTCCCGCCATATGAAAAAACACCTGTCATTGCAGTTAAATAGTCGCAAAATACGTCCAGAATTCCGCTCCGCCCTGTTTTGGACAGTTTTCAAGAGCGCAAACACAAAACTTTTCAGGTTGAATCCGACCCTTTTTTTGGTCACCTTTTCAATCAAACTTTGATTGGGCTTACTAAACCAGATAGAAGTTTTGGCTTGGGCGCCTCCCGCCATATGAAAAAACACCTGTCATTGCAGTTAAATAGTCGCAAAATACCTCCAGAATTCCGCTCCGCCCTGTTTTGGACAGTTTTCAAAAGCGCAAACACAAAAATTTTCAGGTTGAATCCGACCCTTTTTTTGGTCACCTTTTCAATCAAACTTTGATTGGGCTTACTAAACCAGGTAGAAATTTTGGCTTGGGCGCCTCCCGCCCATATGAAAAAACACCTGTCATTGCAGTTAAATAGTCGCAAAATACGTCCAGAATTCAACTCCGCCCTGTTTTGGACAGTTTTCAAGAGCGCAAACACAAAAATTTTCAGGTTGAATCCGACCCTTTTTTTGGTCACTTTTTCAATCAAACTTTGATTGGGCTTACTAAACCAGGTAGAAATTTTGGCTTGGGCGCCTCCCGCCATATGAAAAAACACCTGTCATTGCAGTTAGATACTCGCAAAATACGTCCAGAATTCCGCTCCGCCCTGTTTTGGACAGTTTTCAAGAGCGCAAACGCAAAAATTTTCAGGTTGAATCCGACCCTTTTTTTGGTCACCTTTTCAATCAAACTTTGATTGGGCTTACTAAACCAGGTAGAAATTTTGGCTTGGGCGCCTCCCGCCATATGAAAAAAACACCTGTCATTGCAGTTAAATAGTCGCAAAATACGTCCAGAATTCCGCTCCGCCCTGTTTTGGACAGTTTTCAAGAGCGCAAACACAAAACTTTTCAGGTTGAATCCGACCCTTTTTTTGGTCACCTTTTCAATCAAACTTTGATTGGGCTTACTAAACCAGGTAGAAATTTTGGCTTGGGCGCGTCCCGCCATATGAAAAAACACCTGTCATTGCAGTTAAATAGTCGCAAAATACGTCCAGAATTCCGCTCCGCCCTGTTTTGGACAGTTTTCAACAGCGGAAACACAAAAATTTTCAGGTTGAATCCGACCCTTTTTTAGGTCACGTTTTCAATCAAACTTTGATTGGGCTTACTAAACCAGGTAGAAATTTTGGCTTGGGCGCCTCCTGCCATATTAAAAAACACCTGTCATTGCAGTTAAATAGTCGCAAAATACGTCCAGAATTCTGCTCCGCCCTGTTTTGGACAGTTTTCAAGAGCGCAAACACAAAAATTTTCAGGTTGAATCCGACCGTTTTTTTGGTCACCTTTTCAATCCAACTTTGATTGGGCTTACTAAACCAGGTAGAAATTTTGGCTTGGGCGCCTCCCGCCATATGAAAAAACACCTGTCATTGCAGTTAAATACTCGCAAAATATGTCCAGAATTCCGCTCCGCCCTATTTTGGACAGTTTTCAAGAGCGCAAACACAAAAATTTTCAGGTTGAATCCGAGCCTTTTTTTGGTCACCTTTTCAATCAAACTTTGATTGGGCTTACTAAACCAGGTAGAAATTTTGGCTTGGGCGCCTCCCGCCATATGAAAAAACACCTGTCATTGCAGTTAAATAATCGCAAAATACGTCCAGAATTCCGCTCCGCCCTGTTTTGGACAGTTTTCAAGAGCGCAAACACAAAACTTTTCAGGTTGAATCCGACCCTTTTTTTGGTCACCTTTTCAATCAAACTTTGATTGGGCTTACTAAACCAGATAGAAGTTTTGGCTTGGGCGACTCCCGCCATATGAAAAAACACCTGTCATTGCAGTTAAATAGTCGCAAAATACCTCCAGAATTCCGCTCCGCCCTGTTTTGGACAGTTTTCAACAGCGCAAACACAAAAATTTTCAGGTTGAATCCGACCCTTTTTTTGGTCACCTTTTCAATCAAACTTTGATTGGGCTTACTAAACCAGGTAGAAATTTTGGCTTGGGCGCCTCCCGCCATATGAAAAAACACCTGTCATTGCAGTTAAATAGTCGCAAAATACGTCCAGAATTCAACTCCGCCCTGTTTTGGACAGTTTTCAAGAGCGCAAACACAAAAATTTTCAGGTTGAATCCGACCCTTTTTTTGGTCACTTTTTCAATCAAACTTTGATTGGGCTTACTAAACCAGGTAGAAATTTTGGCTTGGGCGCCTCCCGCCATATGAAAAAACACCTGTCATTGCAGTTAGATACTCGCAAAATACGTCCAGAATTCCGCTCCGCCCTGTTTTGGACAGTTTTCAAGAGCGCAAACGCAAAAATTTTCAGGTTGAATCCGACCCTTTTTTTGGTCACCTTTTCAATCAAACTTTGATTGGGCTTACTAAACCAGGTAGAAATTTTGGCTTGGGCGCCTCCCGCCATATGAAAAAAACACCTGTCATTGCAGTTAAATAGTCGCAAAATACGTCCAGAATTCCGCTCCGCCCTGTTTTGGACAGTTTTCAAGAGCGCAAACACAAAACTTTTCAGGTTGAATCCGACCCTTTTTTTGGTCACCTTTTCAATCAAACTTTGATTGGGCTTACTAAACCAGGTAGAAATTTTGGCTTGGGCGCCTCCCGCCATATGAAAAAACACCTGTCATTGCAGTTAAATAGTCGCAAAATACGTCCAGAATTCCGCTCCGCCCTGTTTTGGACAGTTTTCAACAGCACAAACACAACAATTTTCAGGTTGAATCCGACCCTTTTTTAGGTCACGTTATCAATCAAACTTTGATTGGGCTTACTAAACCAGGTAGAAATTTTGGCTTGGCCGCCTCCCGCCATATAAAAAAACACCTGTCATTGCAGTTAAATAGTAGCAAAATACGTCCAGAATTCCGCTCCGCCCTGTTTTGGACAGTTCTCAAGAGCGCAAACACAAAAATTTTCAGGTTGAATCCGACCCTTTTTTTGGTCACCTTTTCAATCAAACTTTGATTGGGCTTACTAAACCAGGTAGACATTTTGGCTTGGGCGCCTCCCGCCATATAAAAAAAAACACCTGTCATTGCAGTTAAATAATCGCAAAATACGTCCAGAATTCCGCTCCGCCCTGTTTTAGACAGTTTTCAAGAGCGCAAACACAAAAATTTTCAGGTTGAATCCGACCCTTTTTTTGGTCACCTTTTCAATCAAACTTTGATTGGGCTTACTAAACCAGGTAGAAATTTTGGCTTGGGCGCCTCCCGCCATATGAAAAAACACCTGCCATTGCAGTTAAATAGTCGCAAAATACGTCCAGAATTCCGATCCGCCATGTTTTGGACAGTTTTCAAGAGCGCAAACACAAAAATTTTCAAATTGAATCCGACCCTTTTTTTGGTCACCTTTTCAATCAAACTTTGATTGGGCTTACTAAACCAGGTAGACATTTTGGCTTGGGCGCCTCCCGCCATATGAAAAAACACCTGTCATTGCAGTTAAATAGTCGCAAAATACGTCCCGAATTCCGCTCCGCCCTGTTTTGGACAGTTTTCAAGAGCGCAAACACAAAAATTTTCAGGTTGAATCCGACCCTTTTTTTGGTCACCTTTTCAATCCAACTTTGATTGGGCTTACTAAACCAGGTGGAAATTTTGGCTTGGGCGCCTCCCGCCATATGAAAAAACACCTGTCATTGCAGTTAAATAGTCGCAAAATACGTCCAGAATTCAACTCCGCCCTGTTTTGGACAGTTTTCAAGAGCGCAAACACAAAAATTTTCAGGTTGAATCCGACCCTTTTTTTGGTCACTTTTTCAATCAAACTTTGATTGGGCTTACTAAACCAGGTAGAAATTTTGGCTTGGGCGCCTCCCGCCATATGAAAAAACACCTGTCATTCCAGTTAGATACTCGCAAAATACGTCCAGAATTCCGCTCCGCCCTGTTTTGGACAGTTTTCAAGAGCGCAAACACAAAAATTTTCAGGTTGAATCCGACCCTTTTTTTGGTCACCTTTTCAATCAAACTTTGATTGGGCTTACTAAACCAGGTAGAAATTTTGGCTTCGGCGCCTCCCGCCATATGAAAAAACACCTGTCATTGCAGTTAAATAGTCGCAAAATACGTCCAGAATTCCGCTCCGCCCTGTTTTGGACAGTTTTCAAGAGCGCAAACACAAAAATTTTCAGGTTGAATCCGACCCTTTTTTTGGTCACCTTTTCAATCAAACTTTGATTGGGCTTACTAAACCAGGTAGAAATTTTGGCTTGGGCGCCTCCCGCCATATGAAAAAACACCTGTCATTGCAGTTAAATAGTCGCAAAATACGTCCAGAATTCCGCTCCGCCCTGTTTTGGACAGTTTTTAAGAGCTCAAACACAAAAATTTTGAGGTTGAATCCGACCCTTTTTTTGGTCCCCTTTGCAATCAAACTTTGATTGGGCTTCCTGAACCAGGTAGAAATTTTCGCTTGGGCGCCTCCCGCCATATGAAAAAACACCTGTCATTGCAGTTAAATAGTCGCAAAATACGTCCAGAATTCCGCTCTGCCCTGTTTTGGACAGTTTTCAAGAGCGCAAACAAAAAAATTTTCAGGTTGAATCCGACCCTTTTTTTGGTCACCTTTTCAATCAAACTTTGATTGGGCTTACTAAACCAGGTAGAAATTTTGGCTTGGGCGCCTCCCGCCATATGAAAAAACACCTGTCATTGCAGTTAAATAGTCGCAAAATACGTCCAGAATTCCAATCCGCCCTGTTTTGGACAGTTTTCAAGAGCGCAAACACAAACATTTTCAGGTTGAATCCGACCCTTTTTTTGGTCACCTTTTCAATCAAACTTTGATTGGGCTTACTAAACCAGGTAGAAATTTTGGCTTGGGCGCCTCCCGCCATATGAGAAAACACCTGTCATTGCAGTTAAATAGTCGCAAAATACGTCCAGAATTGAACTCCGCTCTGTTTTGGACAGTTTTCAAGAGCGCAAACACAAAAATTTTCAGGTTGAATCCGACCCTTTTTTTTGTCACTTTTTCAATCAAACTTTGATTGGGCTTACTAAACCAGGTAGAAATTTTGGCTTGGGCGCCTCCCGCCATATGAGAAAAAACACCTGTCATTGCAGTTAGATAGTCGCAAAATACGTCCAGAATTCCGCTCCGCCCTGTTTTGGACAGTTTTCAAGAGCGCAAACACAAAAATTTTCAGGTTGAATCCGAGCCTTTTTTTGGTCACCTTTTCAATCAAACTTTGATTGGGCTTACTAAACCAGGTAGAAATTTTGGCTTGGGCGCCTCCCGCCATATGAAAAAAACACCTGTCATTGCAGTTAAATAGTCGCAAAATACGTCCAGAATTCCGCTCCGCCCTGTTTTGGACAGTTTTCAAGAGCGCAAACACAAAACTTTTCAGGTTGAATCCGACCCTTTTTTTGGTCACGTTTTCAATCAAAGTTTGATTGGGCTTACTAAACCAGGTAGAAATTTTGGCTTGGGCGCGTCCCGCCATATGAAAAAACACCTGTCATTGCAGTTAAATAGTCGCAAAATACGTCCAGAATTCCGCTCCGCCCTGTTTTGGACAGTTTTCAACAGCGCAAACACAAAAATTTTCAGGTTGAATCCGACCCTTTATTTGGTCACGTTTTCAATCAAACTTTGATTGGGCTTACTAAACCAGGTAGAAATTTTGGCTTGGGCGCCTCCCGCCATATTAAAAAACACCTGTCATTGCAGTTAAATAGTCGCAAAATACGTCCAGAATTCCGATCCGGCCTGTTTTGGACAGTTTTCAAGAGCGCAAACACAAAAATTTTCAGGTTGAATCCGACCCTTTTTTTGGTCACCTTTTCAATCAAACTTTGATTGGGCTTACTAAACCAGGTAGAAATTTTGGCTTGGGCGCCTCCCGCCATATGAAAAAAACACCTGTCATTGCAGTTAAATAGTCGCAAAATACGTCCAGAATTCCGCTCCGCCCTGTTTTGGACAGTTTTCAAGAGCGCAAACACAAAACTTTTCAGGTTGAATCCGACCCTTTTTTTGGTCACCTTTTTAATCAAACTTTGATTGGGCTTACTAAACTAGGTAGAAAATTTTGGCTTGGGCGCCTCCCGCTATATGAAAAAACACCTGTCATTGCAGTTAAATAGTCGCAAAATACGTCCAGAATTCCGCTCCGCCCTGTTTTGGACAGTTTTCAACAGCGCAAACACAAACATTTTCAGGTTGAATCCGACCCTTTATTTGGTCACGTTTTCAATCAAACTTTGATTGGGTTACTAAACCAGGTAGCAATTTTGGCTTGGGCGCCTCCCGCCATATAAAAAAACACCTGTCATTGCAGTTAAATAGTCGCAAAATACGTCCAGAATTCCGCTCCGCCCTGTTTTGGACAGTTCTCAAGAGCGCAAACACAAAAATTTTCAGGTTCAATCCGACCCTTTTTTTGGTCACCTTTTCAATCAAACTTTGATTGGGCTTACTAAACCAGGTAGACATTTTGGCTTGGCGCCTCCCGCCATATGAAAAAACACCTGTCATTCCAGTTAAATAGTCGCAAAATACGTCCAGAATTCCGCTCCGCCCTGTTTTGGACAGTTTTCAAGAGCGCAAACACAAAAATTTTTAGGTTGAATCCGACCCTTTTTTTGGTCACCTTTTCACTCAAACTTTGATTGGGCTTACTAAACCAGGTAGACATTTTGGCTTGGGCGCCTCCCGCCATATGAAAAAACACCTGTCATTGCAGTTAAATAGTCGCAAAATACGTGCAGAATTCCGCTCCGCCCTGTTTTCGACAGTTTTCAACACCGCAAACACAAAAATTTTCAAGTTGAATCCGACCCTTTTTTTGGTCACCTTTTCAATCAAACTTTGATTGGGCTTACTAAACCAGGTAGACATTTTGGCTTGGGCGCCTCCCGCCATATGAAAAAACACCTGTCATTGCAGTTAAATAGTCGCAAAATACGTCCAGAATTCCGCTCCGCCCTGTTTTGGACAGTTTTCAAGAGCGCAAACACAAAAATTTTCAGGTTGAATCCAACCTTTTTTTTGGTCACCTTTTCAATCAAACTTTGATTGGGCTTACTAAACCAGGTAGAAATTTTGCCTTGGCCGCCTCCCGCCATATGAAAAAACACCTGTCATTGCAGTTAAATAGTCGCAAAATACGTCCAGAATTCCGATCCGCCCTGTTTTGGACAGTTTTCAAGAGCGCAAACACAAAAATTTTCAAGTTGAATCCGACCCTTTTTTTGGTCACCTTTTCAATCAAACTTTGATTGGGCTTACTAAACCAGGTAGAAATTTTGGCTTGGGCGCCTCCCGCCATATGAAAAAACACCTGTCATTGCAGTTAAATAGTCGCAAAATACGTCCAGAATTCCGCTCCGCCCTGTTTTGGACAGTTTTCAACAGCGCAAACACAAAAATTTTCAGGTTGAATCCGACCCTTTTTTTGGTCACCTTTTCAATCAAACTTTGATTGGGCTTACTAAACCAGGTAGAAATTTTGGCTTGGGCGCCTCCCGCCATATGAAAAAAAACCTGTCATTGCAGTTAAATACTCGCAAAATACGTCCAGAATTCCGCTCCGCCCTGTTTTGGACAGTTTTCAAGAGCGCAAACACTAAAATTTTCAGGTTGAATCCGACCCTTTTTTTGGTCACCTTTTCAATCAAACTTTGATTGGGCTTACTAAACCCGGTAGAAATTTTGGCTTGGGCGCCTCCCGCCATATGAGAAAACACCTGTCATTGCAGTTAAATAGTCGCAAAATACGTCCAGAATTCCGCTCCGCCCTGTTTTGGACAGTTTTCAAGAGCTCAAACACAAAAATTTTCAGGTTGAATCCGACCCTTTTTTTGGTGACCTTTTCAATCCAACTTTGATTGGGCTTACTAAACCAGGTAGAAATTTTGGCTTGGGCGCCTCCCGCCATATGAAAAAACACCTGTCATTGCAGTTAAATACTCGCAAAATATGTCCAGAATTCCGCTCCGCCCTGTTTTGGACAGTTTTCAAAAGCGCAAACACAAAAATTTCCAGGTTGAATACGACCCTTTTTTTGGTCACCTTTTCAATCAAACTTTGATTGGGCTTACTAAACCAGGTAGAAATTTTCGCTTGGGCGCCTCCCGCCATATGAAAAAACACCTGTCATTGCAGTTAAATAGTCGCAAAATACGTCCACAATTCCGCTCCGCCCTGTTTTGGACAGTTTTCAACAGCGCAAACACAAAAAGTTTCAGGTTGAATCCAACCCTTTTTTTGGTCACCTTTTCAATCCAACTTTGATTGGGCTTACTAAACCAGGTAGAAATTTTGGCTTGGGCGCCTCCCGCCATATGAAAAAACACCTGTCATTGCAGTTAAATACTCGCAAAATATGTCCAGAATTCCGCTCCGCCCTGTTTTGGACAGTTTTCAAGAGCGCAAACACAAAAATTTTCAGCTGGAATCCGACCCTTTTTTTGTCACCTTTTCAATCAAACTTTGATTGGGCTTACTAAACCAGCTAGAAATTTTGGCTTGGGCGCCTCCCGCCATATGAAAAAACACCTGTCATTGCAGTTAAATACTCGCAAAATACGTCCAGAATTCCGCTCCGCCCTGTTTTGGACAGTTTTCAAGAGCGCAAACACAAAAATTTTCAGGTTGAATCCGACCCTTTTTTTGGTCACCTTTTCAATCAAACTTTGATTGGGCTTACTAAACCAGGTAGAAATTTTGGCTTGGGCGCCTCCCGCCATATGAAAAAACACCTGTCATTGCAGTTAAATACTCGCAAAATACGTCCAGAATTCCGCTCCGCCCTGTTTTGGACAGTTTTCAAGAGCGCAAACACAAAAATTTTCAGGTTGAATCCGACCCTTTTTTTGGTCACCTTTTCAATCAAACTTTGATTGGGCTTACTAAACCCGGTAGAAATTTTGGCTTGGGCGCCTCCCGCCATATGAGAAAACACCTGTCATTGCAGTTAAATAGTCGCAAAATACGTCCAGAATTCCGCTCCGCCCTGTTTTGGACAGTTTTCAAGAGCTCAAACACAAAAATTTTCAGGTTGAATCCGACCCTTTTTTTGGTGACCTTTTCAATCCAACTTTGATTGGGCTTACTAAACCAGGTAGAAATTTTGGCTTGGGCGCCTTCCGCCATATGAAAAAACACCTGTCATTGCAGTTAAATACTCGCAAAATATGTCCAGAATTCCGCTCCGCCCTGTTTTGGACAGTTTTCAAGAGCGCAAACACAAAAATTTCCAGGTTGAATACGACCCTTTTTTTGGTCACCTTTTCAATCAAACTTTGATTGGGCTTACTAAACCAGGTAGAAATTTTGGCTTGGGCGCCTCCCGCCATATGAAAAAACACCTGTCATTGCAGTTAAATAGTCGCAAAATACGTCCAGAATTCCGCTCCGCCCTGTTTTGGACAGTTTTCAAGAGCGCAAACACAAAAATTTTCAGGTTGAATCCGACCCTTTTTTTGGTCACCTTTTCAATCCAACTTTGATTGGGCTTACTAAACCAGGTAGAAATTTTGGCTTGGGCGCCTCCCGCCATATGAAAAAACACCTGTCATTGCAGTTAAATACTCGCAAAATATGTCCAGAATTCCGCTCCGCCCTGTTTTGGACAGTTTTCAAGAGCGCAAACACAAACATTTTCAGGTTGAATCCGAGCCATTTTTTGGTCACCTTTGAAATCAAACTTTGATTGGGCTCACTCAACCAGGTAGACATTTTGGCTTGGGCGCCTCCCGCCATATGAAAAAACACCTGTCATTGCAGTTAAATAGTCGCCCAATACGTCCAGGATTCCGCTCCGCCCTGCAATGGACAGTTTTCAGGAGCGCAAACACAAAAATTTTCAGGTTGAATCCGACCCTTTTTTTGGTCACCTTTTCAATCAAACTTTGATTGGGCTTACTCAACCAGGTAGACATTTTGGCTTGGGCGCCTCCCGCCATATGAAAAAACACCTGTCATTGCAGTTAAATAGTCGCCCAATACGTCCAGGATTCCGCTCCGCCCTGCAATGGACAGTTTTCAGGAGCGCAAACACAAACATTTTCAGGTTGAATCCGACCCTTTTTTTGGTCACCTTTGAAATCAAACTTTGATTGGGCTTACTCAACCAGGTAGACATTTTGGCTTGGGCGCCTCCCGCCATATGAAAAAACACCTGTCATTGCAGTTAAATAGTCGCCCAATACGTCCAGGATTCCGCTCCGCCCTACAATGGACAGTTTTCAGGAGCGCAAACACAAAAATTTTTAGGTTGAATCCGACCCTTTTTTTGGTCACCTTTGAAATCAAACTTTGATTGGGCTTACTCAACCAGGTAGACATTTTGGCTTGGGCGCCTCCCGCCATATGAAAAAACACCTGTCATTGCAGTTAAATAGTCGCCCAATACGTCCAGGATTCCGCTCCGCCCTGCAATGGACAGTTTTCAGGAGCGCAAACACAAAAATTTTCAGGTTGAATCCGACCCTTTTTTTGGTCACCTTTGAAATCAAACTTTGATTGGGCTTACTCAACCAGGTAGACATTTTGGCTTGGGCGCCTCCCGCCATATGAAAAAACACCTGTCATTGCAGTTAAATAGTCGCCCAATACGTCCAGGATTCCGCTCCGCCCTGCAATGGACAGTTTTCAGGAGCGCAAACACAAAAATTTTCAGGTTGAATCCGACCCTTTTTTTGGTCACCTTTGAAATCAAACTTTGATTGGGCTTACTCAACCAGGTAGACACTTTGGCTTGGGCGCCTCCCGCCATATGAAAAAACACCTGTCATTGCAGTTAAATAGTCGCCCAATACGTCCAGGATTCCGCTCCGCCCTGCAATGGACAGTTTTCAGGAGCGCAAAAACAAAAATTTTCAGGTTGAATCCGACCCTTTTTTTGGTCACCTTTGAAATCAAACTTTGATTGGGCTCACTCAACCAGGTAGACATTTTGGCTTGGGCGCCTCCCACCATATGAAAAAACACCTGTCATTGCAGTTAAATAGTCGCCCAATACGTCCAGGATTCCGCTCCGCCCTGCAATGGACAGTTTTCAGGAGCGCAAACACAAAAATTTTCAGGTTGAATCCGACCCTTTTTTTGGTCACCTTTGAAATCAACCTTTGATTGGGCTTACTCAACCAGGTAGACATTTTGGCTTGGGCGCCTCCCGCCATATGAAAAAACACCTGTCATTGCAGTTAAATAGTCGCCCAATACGTCCAGGATTCCGCTCCGCCCTGCAATGGACAGTTTTCAGGAGCGCAAACACAAAAATTTTCAGGTTGAATCCGACCCTTTTTTTGGTCACCTTTGAAATCAAACTTTGATTGGGCTTACTCAACCAGGTAGACATTTTGGCTTGGGCGCCTCCCGCCATATGAAAAAACACCTGTCATTGCAGTTAAATAGTCGCCCAATACGTCCAGGATTCCGCTCCGCCCTGCAATGGACAGTTTTCAGGAGCGCAAACACAAAAATTTTCAGGTTGAATCCGACCCTTTTTTTGGTCACCTTTGAAATCAAACTTTGATTGGGCTTACTCAACCAGGTAGACATTTTGGCTTGGGCGCCTCCCGCCATATGAAAAAACACCTGTCATTGCAGTTAAATAGTCGCCCAATACGTCCAGGATTCCGCTCCGCCCTGCAATGGACAGTTTTCAGGAGCGCAAACACAAAAATTTTCAGGTTGAATCCGACCCTTTTTTTGGTCACCTTTGAAATCAAACTTTGATTGGGCTTACTCAACCAGGTAGACATTTTGGCTTGGGCGCCTCCCGCCATATGAAAAAACACCTGTCATTGCAGTTAAATAGTCGCCCAATACGTCCAGGATTCCGCTCCGCCCTGCAATGGACAGTTTTCAGGAGCGCAAACACAAAAATTTTCAGGTTGAATCCGACCCTTTTTTTGATCACCTTTGAAATCAAACTTTGATTGGGCTTACTCAACCAGGTAGACATTTTGGCTTGGGCGCCTCCCGCCATATGAAAAAACACCTGTCATTGCAGTTAAATAGTCGCCCAATACGTCCAGGATTCCGCTCCGCCCTGCAATGGACAGTTTTCAGGAGCGCAAACACAAAAATTTTCAGGTTGAATCCGACCCTTTTTTTGGTCACCTTTGAAATCAAACTTTGATTGGGCGTACTATCCCAGGTACACATTTTGGCTTGAGCACCTCCCGCCATATGAAAAAACACCTGTCATTGCAGTTAAATAGTCGCCCAATACGTCCAGGATTCCGCTCCGCCCTGCAATGGACAGTTTTCAGGAGCGCAAACACAAACATTTTCAGGTTGAATCCGACCCTTTTTTTGGTCACCTTTGAAATCAAACTTTGATTGGGCTCACTCAACCAGGTAGACATTTTGGCTTGGGCGCCTCCCGCCATATGAAAAAAAACCTGTCATTGCAGTTAAATAGTCGCCCAATACGTCCAGGATTCCGCTCCGCCCTGCAATGGACAGTTTTCAGGAGCGCAAACACAAAAATTTTCAGGTTGAATCCGACCCTTTTTTTGGTCACCTTTGAAATCAAACTTTGATTGGGCTTACTCAACCAGGTAGACATTTTGGCTTGGGCGCCTCCCGCCATATGAAAAAACACCTGTCATTGCAGTTAAATAGTCGCCCAATACGTCCAGGATTCCGCTCCGCCCTGCAATGGACAGTTTTCAGGAGCGCAAACACAAAAATTTTAAGGTTGAATCCGACCCTTTTTTTGGTCACCTTTGAAATCAACCTTTGATTGGGCTTACTCAACCAGGTAGACATTTTGGCTTGGGCGCCTCCCGCCATATGAAAAAACACCTGTCATTGCAGTTAAATAGTCGCCCAATACGTCGAGGATTCCGCTCCGCCCTGCAATGGACAGTTTTCAGGAGCGCAAACACAAAAATTTTCAGGTTGAATCCGACCCTTTTTTTGGTCACCTTTGAAATCAAACTTTGATTGGGCTCACTCAACCAGGTAGACATTTTGGCTTGGGCGCCTCCCGCCATATGAAAAAACACCTGTCATTGCAGTTAAATAGTCGCCCAATACGTCCAGGATTCCGCTCCGCCCTGCAATGGACAGTTTTCAGGAGCGCAAACACAAAAATTTTCAGGTTGAATCCGACCCTTTTTTTGGTCACCTTTGAAATCAAACTTTGATTGGGCTTACTCAACCAGGTAGACATTTTGGCTTGGGCGCCTCCCGCCATATGAAAAAAACACCTGTCATTGCAGTTAAATAGTCGCAAAATACGTCCGGAATTCCGCTCCGCCCTGTTTTGGACAGTTTTCAAGAGCGCAAACACAAAACTTTTCAGGTTGAATCCGACCCTTTTTTTGGTCACCTTTTCAATCAATCTTTGATTGGAATTACTAAACCAGGTAGAAATTTTGGCTTGGGCGCCTCCCGCCATATGAAAAAACACCTGTCATTGCAGTTAAATAGTCGCAAAATACGTCCAGAATTCAACTCCGCCCTGTTTTGGACAGTTTTCAAGAGCGCAAACACAAAAATTTTCAGGTTGAATCCGACCCTTTTTTTGGTCACTTTTTCAATCAAACTTTGATTGGGCTTACTAAACCAGGTAGAAATTTTGGCTTGGGCGCCTCCCGCCATATGAAAAAACGCCTGTCATTGCAGTTAGATACTCGCAAAATACGTCAGAATTCCGCTCCGCCCTGTTTTGGACAGTTTTCAAGAGCGCAAACGCAAAAATTTTCAGGTTGAATCCGACCCTTTTTTTGGTCACCTTTTCAATCAAACTTTGATTGGGCTTACTAAACCATGTAGAAATTTTGGCTTGGGTGCCTCCCGCCATATGAAAAAAACACCTGTCATTGCAGTTAAATAGTCGCAAAATACGTCCAGAATTCCGCTCCGCCCTGTTTTGGACAGTTTTCAAGAGCGCAAACACAAAACTTTTCAGGTTGAATCCGACCCTTTTTTTGGTCACCTTTTCAATCAATCTTTGATTGGGCTTACTAAACCAGGTAGAAATTTTGGCTTGGGCGCCTCCCGCCATATGAAAAAACACCTGTCATTGCAGTTAAATAGTCGCAAAATACGTCCAGAATTCCGCTCCGCCCTGTTTTGGACAGTTTTCAACAGCTCAAACACAAAAATTTTCAGGTTGACTCCGACCCTTTTTTTGGTCACGTTTTCAATCAAACTTTGATTGGGCTTACTAAACTAGGTAGAAATTTTGGATTGGGCGCCTCCCGCCATATTAAAAAACACCTGTCATTGCAGTTAAATAGTCGCAAAATACGTCCAGAATTCCGCTCCGCCCTGTTTTGGACAGTTTTCAAGAGCGCAAACACAAAAATTTTCAGGTTGAATCCGACCCTTTTTTTGGTCACCTTTTCAATCAAACTTTGATTGGGCTTACTAAACCAGGTAGAAATTTTGGCTTGGGCGCCTCCCGCCATATAAAAAAACACCTGTCATTGCAGTTAAATAGTCGCAAAATACGTCCAGAATTCCGCTCCGCCCTGTTTTGGACAGTTTTCAAGAGCGCAAACACAAAAATTTTCAGGTTGAATCCGACCCTTTTTTTGGTCACCGTTTCAATCAAACTTTGATTGGGCTTACTAAACCAGGTAGAAATTTTGGCTTGGGCGCCTCCCGCCATATGATAAAACACCTCTCATTGCAGTTAAATAGTCGCAAAATACGTCCAGAATTCCGCTCCGGCCTGTTTTGGACAGTTTTCAAGAGCACAAACACAAAAATTTTCAGGTTGAATCCGACCCTTTTTTTGGTCACCTTTTCAATCAATCTTTGATTGGGCTTACTAAACCAGGTAGAAATTTTGGCTTGGGCGCCTCCCGCCATATGAAAAAACACCTGTCATTGCAGTTAAATAGTCGCAAAATACGTCCAGAATTCCGCTCCGCCCTGTTTTGGACAGTTTTCAACAGCGCAAACACAAAAATTTTCAGGTTGACTCCGACCCTTTTTTTGGTCACGTTTTCAATCAAACTTTGATTGGGCTTACTAAACTAGGTAGAAATTTTGGATTGGGCGCCTCCCGCCATATTAAAAAACACCTGTCATTGCAGTTAAATAGTCGCAAAATACGTCCAGAATTCCGCTCCGCCCTGTTTTGGACAGTTTTCAAGAGCGCAAACACAAAAATTTTAGGGTTGAATCCGACCCTTTTTTTGGTCACCTTTTCAATCAAACTTTGATTGGGCTTACTAAACCAGGTAGAAATTTTGGCTTGGGCGCCTCCCGCCATATAAAAAAACACCTGTCATTGCAGTTAAATACTCGCAAAATATGTCCAGAATTCCGCTTTGCCCTGTTTTGGACAGTTTTCAAGAGCGCAAACACAAAAATTTTCAGCTGGAATCCGACCCTTTTTTTTGTCACCTTTTCAATCAAACTTTGATTGGGCTTACTAAACCAGCTAGAAATTTTGGCTTGGGCGCCCCCCGCCATATGAAAAAACACCTGTCATTGCAGTTAAATAGTCGCAAAATACGTCCAGAATTCCGCTCCGCCCTGTTTTGGACAGTTTTCAAGAGCGCAAACACAAAAATTTTCAGGTTGAATCCGACCCTTTTTTTGGTCACCTTTTCAATCAAACTTTGATTGGGCTTACTAAACCAGGTAGAAATTTTGGCTTGGGCGCCTCCCGCCATATGAAAAAACACCTGTCATTGCAGTTAAATACTCGCAAAATACGTCCAGAATTCCGCTCCGCCCTGTTTTGGACAGTTTTCAAGAGCGCAAACACAAAAATTTTCAGGTTGAATCCGACCCTTTTTTTGGTCACCTTTTCAATCAAACTTTGATTGGGCTTACTAAACCCGGTAGAAATTTTGGCTTGGGCGCCTCCCGCCATATGAGAAAACACCTGTCATTGCAGTTAAATAGTCGCAAAATACGTCCAGAATTCCGCTCCGCCCTGTTTTGGACAGTTTTCAAGAGCTCAAACACAAAAATTTTCAGGTTGAATCCGACCCTTTTTTTGGTGACCTTTTCAATCCAACTTTGATTGGGCTTACTAAACCAGGTAGAAATTTTGGCTTGGGCGCCTTCCGCCATATGAAAAAACACCTGTCATTGCAGTTAAATACTCACAAAATATGTCCAGAATTCCGCTCCGCCCTGTTTTGGACAGTTTTCAAGAGCGCAAACACAAAAATTTCCAGGTTGAATACGACCCTTTTTTTGGTCACCTTTTCAATCAAACTTTGATTGGGCTTACTAAACCAGGTAGAAATTTTGGCTTGGGCGCCTCCCGCCATATGAAAAAACACCTGTCATTGCAGTTAAATAGTCGCAAAATACGTCCACAATTCCGCTCCGCCCTGTTTTGGACAGTTTTCAACAGCGCAAACACAAAAAGTTTCAGGTTGAATCCGACCCTTTTTTTGGTCACCTTTTCAATCCAACTTTGATTGGGCTTACTAAACCAGGTAGAAATTTTGGCTTGGGCGCCTCCCGCCATATGAAAAAACACCTGTCATTGCAGTTAAATACTCGCAAAATATGTCCAGAATTCCGCTCCGCCCTGTTTTGGACAGTTTTCAAGAGCGCAAACACAAAAATTTTCAGCTGGAATCCGTCCCTTTTTTTTGTCACCTTTTCAATCAAACTTTGATTGGGCTTACTAAACCAGCTAGAAATTTTGGCTTGGGCGCCTCCCGCCATATGAAAAAACACCTGTCATTGCAGTTAAATAGTCGCAAAATACGTCCAGAATTCCGCTCCGCCCTGTTTTGGACAGTTTTCAAGAGCGCAAACACAAAAATTTTCAGGTTGAATCCGACCCTTTTTTTGGTCACCTTTTCAATCCAACTTTGATTGGGCTTACTAAACCAGGTAGAAATTTTGGCTTGGGCGCCTCCCGCCATATGAAAAAACACCTGTCATTGCAGTTAAATACTCGCAAAATATGTCCAGAATTCCGCTCCGCCCTGTTTTGGACAGTTTTCAAGAGCGCAAACACAAACATTTTCAGGTTGAATCCGAGCCTTTTTTTGGTCACCTTTTCAATCAAACTTTGATTGGGCTTACTAAACCAGGTAGAAATTTTAGCTTGGGCGCCTCCCGCCATATGAAAAAACACCTGTCATTGCAGTTAAATAGTCGCAAAATACGTCCAGAATTCAACTCCGCCCTGTTTTGCACACTTTTCAAGAGCGCAAACACAAAAATTTTCAGGTTGAATCCGACCCTTTCGTTGGTCACTTTTTCAATCAAAATTTGATTGGGCTTACTAAACCAGGTAGAAATTTTGGCTTGGGCGCCTCCCGCCATATGAAAAAACACCTGTCATTGCAGTTAGATAGTCGCAAAATACGTCCAGAATTCCGCTCCGCCCTGTTTTGGACAGTTTTCAACAGCGCAAACACAAAAATTTTCAGGTTGAATCCGAGCCTTTTTTTGGTCACCTTTTCAATCCAACTTTGATTGGGCTTACTAAACCAGGTAGAAATTTTGGCTTGGGCGCCTCCCGCCATATGAAAAAACACCTGTCATTGCAGTTAAATACTCGCAAAATATGTCCAGAATTCCGCTCCGCCCTGTTTTGGACAGTTTTCAAGAGCGCAAACACAAAAATTTTCAGGTTGAATCCGAGCCTTTTTTTGGTCACCTTTTCAATCAAACTTTGATTGGGCTTACTAAACCAGGTAGAAATTTTAGCTTGGGCGCCTCCCGCCATATGAAAAAACACCTGTCATTGCAGTTAAATAGTCGCAAAATACGTCCAGAATTCAACTCCGCCCTGTTTTGGACACTTTTCAAGAGCGCAAACACAAAAATTTTCAGGTTGAATCCGACCCTTTCTTTGGTCACTTTTTCAATCAAAATTTGATTGGGCTTACTAAACCAGGTAGAAATTTTGGCTTGGGCGCCTCCCGCCATATGAAAAAACACCTGTCATTGCAGTTAGATAGTCGCAAAATACGTCCAGAATTCCGCTCCGCCCTGTTTTGGACAGTTTTCAAGAGCGCAAACACAAAAATTTTCAGGTTGAATCCGACCCTTTTTTTGGTCACCTTTTCAATCAAACTTTGATTGGGCTTACTAAACCAGTTAGACATTTTGGCTTGGGCGCCTCCCGCCATATGAAAAAACACCTGTCATTGCAGTTAAATAGTCGCAAAATACGTCCAGAATTCCGCTCTTTCCTGTTTTGGACAGTTTTCAAGAGCGCAAACACAAACATTTTCAGGTTGAATCCGACCCTTTTTTTGGTCACCTTTTCAATCAAACTTTGATTGGGCTTACTAAACCAGGTAGAAATTTTGGCTTGGGCGCCCTCCGCCATATGAAAAAACACCTGTCATTGCAGTTAAATAGTCGCAAAATACGTCCAGAATTCAACTCCGCCCTGTTTTGGACAGTTTTCAAGAGCGGAAACACAAAACTTTTCAGGTTGAATCCGACCCTTTTTTTTGTCACCTTTTCAATCAAACTTTGATTGGGCTTACAAAACCAGGTAGAAATTTTGGCTTGGGCGCCTCCCGCCATATGAAAAAACACCTGTCATTGCAGTTAAATAGTCGCAAAATACGTCCAGAATTCAACTCCGCGCTGTTTTGGACAGTTTTCAAGAGCGGAAACACAAAAATTTTCAGGTTGAATCCGACCCTTTTTTTTGTCAACATTTCAATCAAACTTTGATTGGCCTTACTAAACCAGGTAGAAATTTTGCCTTGGGCGCCTCCCGCCATATGAAAAAACACCTGTCATTGCAGTTAAATAGTCGCAAAATACGTCCAGAATTCCGCTCCGCCCTGTTTTGGACAGTTTTCAAGAGCGCAAACACAAAAATTCTCAAGTTGAATCCCACCCTTTTTTTGGTCGCCTTTTCAATCAAACTTTGATTGGGCTTTCTAAACCAGGTAGAAATTTTGGCTTGGGCGCCTCCCGTCATATGAAAAAACACCTGTCATTGTAGTTAAATAGTCGCAAAATACGTCCAGAATTCCGCTCCGCCCTGTTTTGCACAGTTTTCAAGAGCGCAAACACAAAAATTTTCAGGTTGAATCCGACCCTTTTTTTGGTCACCTTTTCAATCAAACTTTGATTGGGCTTACTAAACCAGGTAGAAATTTTGGCTTGGGCGCCTCCCGCCATATGAAAAAACACCTGTCATTGCAGTTAAATAGTCGCAAAATACGTCCAGAATTCCGCTCCGCCCTGTTTTGGACAGTTTTCAAGAGCGCAAACACAAAAATTTTCAACTTGAATCCGACCCTTTTTTTGGTCACCTTTTCAATCAAACTTTGATTGGGCTTACTAAACCAGGTAGAAATTTTGGCTTGGGCGCCTCCCGCCATATGAAAAAACACCTGTCATTGCAGTTAAATAGTCGCAAAATACGTCCAGAATTCAACTCCGCCTTGTTTTGGACAGTTTTCAAGGGCGCAAACACAAAAATTTTCAGGTTGAATCCGACCCTTTTTTTGGTCACCTTTTCAATCAAACTTTGATTGGGCTTACTAAACCAGGTAGAAATTTTGTCTTGGGCGCCTCCCGCCATATGAAAAAACACCTGTCATTGCAGTTAAATAGTCGCAAAATACGTCCAGGATTCCGCTCCGCCCTGTTTTGGACAGTTTTTAAGAGCGGAAACACAAAAATTTTCAGGTTGAAGCCGAGCCTTTTTTTGGTCACCTTTTCAATCAAACTTTGATTGGGCTTACTAAACCAGGTAGAAATTTTGGCTTGGGCGCCTCCCGCCATATGAAAAAACACCTGTCATTGCAGTTAAATAGTCGCAAAATACGTCCAGAATTCCGCTCCGCCCTGTTTTGGACAGTTTTCAAGAGCGCAAACACAAAAATTTTCAGGTTGAATCCGACCCTTTTTTTGGTCACCTTTTCAATCCAACTTTGATTGGGCTTACCAAACCAGGTAGAAATTTTGGCTTGGGCGCCTCCCGCAATAGCAAAAAACACCTGTCATTGCAGTTAAATAGTCGCAAAATACGTCCAGAATTCCGCTCCGCCCTGTTTTGGACAGTTTTCAAGAGCACAAACACATAAATTTTCAGGTTGAATCCGACCCTTTTTTTGGTCACCTTTTCAATCAAACTTTGATTGGGCTTACTAAACCAGGTAGAAATTTTGGCTTGGGCGCCTCCCGCAATAGCATAAAACCCCTGTCATTGCAGTTAAATAGTCGCAAAATACGTCCAGAATTCCGCTCAGCCCTGTTTTGGACAGTTTTCAAGAGCGCAAACACAAAAATTTTCAGGTTGAATCCGACCCTTTTTTTGGTAACCTTTTAAATCAAACTTTGATTTGGCTTACTAAACCAGGTTGACATTTTGGCTTGGGCGCCTCCCGCAATAGCAAAAAACCCCTGTCATTGCAGTTAAATAGTCGCAAAATACGTCCAGAATTCCGCTCCGCCCTGTTTTGGACAGTTTTCAAGAGCGCAAACACAAAAATTTTCAGGTTGAATCCGACCCTTTTTTTGGTCACTTTTTCAATCAAACTTTGATTGGGCTTACTAAACCAGGTTGAAATTTTGGCTTGGGCGCCTCCCGCCATATGAAAAAGCACCTGTCATTGCAGTCAAATAGTCGCAAATTACGTCCAGAATTCCGCTCCGCCCTGTTTTGGACAGTTTTCAAGAGCGCAAACACAAAAATTTTCTGGTTGAATCCGACCCTTTTTTTGGTCACCTTTTCAATCAAACTTTGATTGGGCTTACTAAACCAGGTAGAAATTTTGGCTTGGGCGCCTCCCGCCATATGAAAAAACACCTGTCATTGCAGTTAAATAGTCGCAAAATACGTCCAGAATTCCGCTCCGCCCTGTTTTGGACAGTTTTCAAGAGCGCAAACACAAAAATTTTCAGGTTGAATCCGACCCTTTTTTTGGTCACCTTTTCAATCAAACTTTGATTGGGCTTACTAAACCAGGTAGAAATTTTGGCTTGGGCGCCTCCCGCAATAGCAAGAAACACCTGTCATTGCAGTTAAATAGTCGCAAAATACGTCCAGAATTCCGCTCAGCCCTGTTTTGGACAGTTTTCAAGAGCGGAAACACAAAAATTTTCAGGTTGAATCCGACCCTTTTTTTGGTCACCTTTTCAATCAAACTTTGATTGGGCTTACTAAACCAGGTAGAAATTTTGGCTTGGGCGCCTCCCGCAATAGCAAAAAACACCTGTCATTGCAGTTAAATAGTCGCAAAATACGTCCAGAATTCCGCTCAGCCCTGTTTTGGACAGTTTTCAAGAGCAGAAACACAAAAATTTTCAGGTTGAATCCGACCCTTTTTTTGCTAGCCTTTTAAATCAAACTTTTATTGGGCTTACTAAACCAGGTAGAAATTTTGGCTTGGGCGCCTCCCGCAATAGCAAAAAACCCCTTTCATTGCAGTTAAATAGTCGCAAAATACGTCCAGAATTCCGCTCAGCCCTGTTTTGGACAGTTTTCAAGAGCGCAAACACAAAAATTTTCAGGTTGAATCCGACCCTTTTTTTGGTAACCTTTTAAATCAAACTTTGATTGGGCTTACTAAACCAGGTAGAAATTTTGGCTTGGGCGCCTCCCGCAATAGCAAAAAACCCCTGTCATTGCAGTTAAATAGTCGCAAAATACGTCCAGAATTCCGCTCAGCCCTGTTTTGGACAGTTTTCAAGAGCGCAAACACAAAAATTTTCAGGTTGAATCCGACCCTTTTTTTGGTAACCTTTTCAATCAAACTGTGGATGGGCTTACTAAACCAGGTAGAAATTTTGGCTTGGGCGCCTCCCGCAATAGCAAAAAACCCCTTTCATTGCAGTTAAATAGTCGCAAAATACGCCCAGAATTGCGCTCAGCTTGTTTTTGGACAGTTTTCAAGAGCGCAAACAGGAAATTTTTTATGATTAATCCTACACACTTTTGGTAACATTTTCTTAAAATCTTTTTTTAAGCTTATTTCGCTAAGTTTACATTTTGGGCTACCCGCATCCAAGAAACGCTCAAAGAACCTTTAATTACATTTGATTAGTGGCATAATTTCATGTTTAATCTTTCCCACTCTTTGTCATATTTTTTGATAGTCTTTTCTTAGGTTAAACAATTTGAAGAGCGCAAACAAGAAATTTGTACGTTTAATCTTGACCAACTTTTTCGCCCTACTACGCTAAGTGGAAATTATGTTTTTGCGCCTCCCGCAATAGCAAAAAACCCCTTTCATTGCAGTTAAATAGTCGCAAAATACGTCCAGAATTCCGCTCAGCTTGTTTTTGGACAGTTTTCAAGAGCGCAAACACGAAATTTTTATGATTAATCCTACACACTTTTGGTAACATTTTCTTAAAATCTTTTTTTAAGCTTATTTCGCTAAGTTTACATTTTGGGCTACCCGCATCCAAGAAACGCCCAAAGAACCTTTAATTACATTTGATTAGTGGCATAATTTCATGTTTAATCTTGCCCACTCTTTGTAATATTTTTTGAAAGTCTTTTCTTAGGTTAAACAATTTGAAGAGCGCAAACAAGAAATTTGTACCTGTAGATCACTTTTTTGCGAGAAAACAATGGCTGGGCCCGGCGTTACAAAACATACCAGGGAATCATCACACTAGCTGACGGACAAAACAAACACAAGGACTACAAGTATTTATTCAGATAAACGCATTTCGGAAAAAAAACCTTGAAAAACTAGAAATTTGATTAATATTGAGTCATTTAGCCGAAATAAGAACCTTGACGCTCAAAAAAATTGGCTAAAGAAAACGAATCCTGTCAGAACTACAGACTGCAGGTAGTAGTTAATCATTATGCATGTGATAGACCACCTTCATGGCCTCTTAATGTTACACAAGCAACCAAAATTAAGATTAACATAGTCAGAGTTTAAAACTTTCCACAGTATAATCTACCCGCTAGAAAGAAAAAAAGGAAAATCTCTGAGGGATGAAAACGCTTAAGTCACGTTTCACTAGCTGATGATTGTGTTTGGCCTGTCAACACCGAATTTCCTGCTGTTTGATTAAGTACAATACAGTAAACACCCGCATATAAGAACACACGATTTCGGAGGTCAGGCTGATTGAGTTCTTATTTATCGGGTGCTTAATGACAAATCAGCCTCAAAATGTTCTTAAATTTTTATTAAGTAATACTATCCAAAACATGTTGCTAGAGGTATATTTTAAGCATATTTTAGCAAAATAAAATAAATAATTATCCAGTAATTTGATCATATTATATATTATATTATATCATAAACTTACATGCTTTGTAATCATGACACTTTTTCCATTTTATAAGAACAAGTTACAATTTTCAGGCTAATCTTGTTCTTATAAAAATGGGGCTTTATTGGCCAAATTTCAGCCTGGTGTTCTTAATCCGCTTGTTCTTATATGCGGGTGTTTACTGTAGCAGTGTCATTTCGTGGTTGTGATTGGCTCTTCCCACCGTCGGCGCGCGAAGTCTCCCCTAGGAACCGTTCTAATTATAAATCTACTCGGGAAAGGGTTGACTCCAAGGGCTTGTATGGGAGATGGAGGCTCCATTTGATGGGCTCCTGTTTAAGGGTGAATTCTTTGCAATTTTTATCCTTAAGGATGAATTCCTTGCAATTTTTTCCTTTTAAGGGTGAATTCTTTGCAATTTTCATCCTTCCAGAGTGAATTCTTTACAATTTTTACCGTTTAAGGGTGAATTCTTTGTATTTTTTACTCTTTAAGGGTGAATTATTTGCAATTTTTATCCTTAAGGGTGAGTTCCTTGCAATTTTCACCCTTCAATGGGTGAATTCTTTGCAATTTTTACTCTTCAATGGGTGAATTCTTTGCAATTTTTACCCTTTACGGATGAATTCTTTGCAATTTTCACGTTCTAGATATTCTTTTTGGGCTGAAAAGGACAAAAATTTCTCTTTTAATGCTGAATTCTTTGAAAATTTTAATGTTATTTTAGTGAATCGGGTTTTTCTATGTGGAATTTTGCGTGTGTGTTGTTTTGACACAAATTACCCGTTATCTTTTGGGTGATTTAGTGACATTTTTTACCCTTCAAGGGTGTATTTTTTACAATTTTTACCTTTTTGTGATGAAAATGGACAAACACTTTTCTTGTAATGGTGAATGCCTTAAAATTTTGATATTTATTTAAGTGATTTGGGTTATTTTATCTGGAATTCTGCGTGGGTGGTTTTTTTGACACAATTGACCCTTTTTCTTTTGTTTGATTTGTTGACATTTTTCACCCTTTTAGGGTGAATTGCCTAAAATTTTCACTTTCTTTAGATTTTATTTTTGTAGAAATGGACAAAAAATTACTCTGGTAAGGGTTAATCCTTTCAAATTTTGATATTTACTTGAGCGATTGGGGTTATTCAATCTGGAAATCTGCTAGGGTGTTTTTTTTTTCGGCACAATTCACCCTTTAGTGAATACAATGCTTTGTTTAAATTTTGGTATAGCAGAAATGAAGATGGAAATTATGTCGGGTGTATATTAGGCTCGCACTTAGGTCATTTTCATTACAGTCAAACCAGGTCAAGCGTTCCCGTCGCTAACAAACTAATGAATTCATTAATGGAAAAATTATTTCGTTTGTTGATTCAATAATCCATTCATAAAATGAATAATTCAACGGTCAAATTGTACCTCGATTCAATAATCAAATGTTGATTTGGTTATGAACAAAATCTACCTGTTCTTTATTCTTGTCTGTTGTGTTCAGTCGTATTTGCTTCCCTTTTCCTGCCGTTTACGATTGCGTTTTTCATTGCCTTTAATCAAAATAACAGCTAGAATAGACAGACCGCAAACGCAAAGAAACTGACAAAGGCCGAGGATCGAAATCCACCAATCACCGCACATACACCGACCTCAGTTTGACCGTCGTGTTTTCTAAGAGGTCAGGCCTAGGTCTGTTGCACTGATTATTGGCAGCAAACTGGCGTACATGTAACAGTTTGTTTGGGTTTGAACTTCAGAACTCGCCAGCACTCGACTCTCAGAAAAAAAAGAGGAAAAAACAAAATTCTGAGGTCAACTTGTGGAAAGTGTAATTTTTCAAAAAACAGTAATCGAATCAACATTCGATTATGGAATCGAGGCTAAATATGACTATTGGATTGTTCATTTTATGAATGGATTATTGAATCAACAAACGAAATCATTTTTCCGTGAATGAATTCATTAGTTCGTTAGCGACGGGAACGCTTGACCTGGTTTGACTGTAAATTTGAAGATTTGAAACTTCTTCGGCCGCCATCTTGGAATTTTTTAAAGGGTTTAGTCCATGAATTTAGGTGGAAATTTCAATTTTTTGTCAGTTTAGACCAGGAAGATATTTTGGCGATGTGAAAATGTAAATTCTTTAAACGGTTCTCATATGGTCAAATTGATGATGGCAGTAATGTTTGGATGATTGTTTAGAGTGGTGGCAAAAACATTTACAGTCTGGTGGATTTGCCCCATCAAGTGTTTATATGCCCTCATGTTTCTTGATATACCCTCTCAAGTGTTGATATGCCCCCATGTGTGTCCATATGCCCTCCTCGCGTTTGTAGATTTTGCTCTCTTTTGTATGTTGATTCGCTCTCTTCTGTTTTGTTTAGTTATTAGGAGTGAAGAGAGGCTGTTTAATGTTTTTTTAATAACTTAGCCTTAAGCCTACAGTTACAAGTCTGGAGCATGTGCCGAACCCTACTGGCTGTGGCGTCCCATGTTAACAATGATTAAAATTCAATTGTCACTGTCAGTAAGGACCGGGCAGGAGCCATGGTTGATGGTCAGCCAATCTCCTTCAAACTTCCGTTTGTTCTCTATCCGATAAGATTGTGATGGCTGATATTATTGGAAATATGAAAAAAAAATGGCATCCAATTTTGACTACCCCCTAAGTTTTTGCGTCATTTTAGAAGGCTGAGAGAGGAAACATTGGTAAAACATTGGTTTGGTCAGTTTTTGACTATTTGTTGACTCAAAAGTTGCCAAGGAAGACAAAAGTTGCTCTAGGTTGCTCGCAGTACAAAAAGTTGCTGAAAACGCTAAAAGTTGCTCAAAAGTTGCCGAGCACAATCTATTTATGCCTACCCTTGGGGCAAAGGGTGGACCCGTCGAAAGACAATGCCCTTTGGACTTAGGGTGTTCGTAAGGGTGGACCCGCCAAGGATGATTTCCCTCGTAACCGAGGATGGACCCATAAAGGAGGACCGGCCTGGACTACCCTTTCCTTTGATCTCCAAATTCAGTATCAAGGACTTTCCACGCCTGTCCGTTTGCCTTACTTGGCCGCAATTGATCCGACCAAAAAGAGCTTTTTCGGAACGCTTTTCCCAGTCTTTGCCGCTATTCGTCCTCGTTCTGTTTGTACCTATACGTGCAATAGTTAATTCTCTCTTCCAAGTTGCGTAAGATTTTTCATTTCCGTCCTATGTTGGCACTGATAATTTTTCGAGTCTGTGACTAGCGATCTTTTGCGAACCTAAAACGTCTGCCATTTTGGTTACGGCTGTGGTCATAGCTTCGAGCGCATCGTGCTTAAGCGACGATTTTTCGAAGTTGCACGCTTTTTGACAACTGGCGAAAATCTCGCTGGATTTTAAAAAATCGACTCTAACGCTAGCTTCGACTTGTTGATTAGCCTTAAGTTGTTCTTCTGTGGATCATGTCTCAATTAGCTTATCCGTAATTGTCTTTTGCTGTTCTGTGACACTTATGTGCTTAATTTCCAGTTCTTTGTAGACATTTTCAAGCGTATTTAATACGCCACGGTTCAAATGAAACTGAAATTAATAGTCATTCCTCTCGGCTGAACGGTGCCTAGTTGGAAAATCAACCGCATCTCACACTGCTTTCGTTGAATGTTAGTTGACTGCACTGAGCCACACAACGCACCTGGACATCAGAAATACCGTGGCCTGTGGAGTTGAAATATTGGGCAACAGGTGACTCGTGGGAGTTAAGGTCATTGAACTGAGCCACCTGAGTCACCGACTTAAAAATCATCTTTCATAGAGGATGGCTGGTTTCAAAATACACGGGGCTTAACCGTATAATCAAACTCATCATTTAATTTAACGTCAGTAATTCTTATCCTACTGAGTTTTATACCTGCATAAAGAGAATCACATGTATGACCGCAATTTTATTGTTTTTTAGTCCTATTACAAAAACAGACATTCCTACATCAGAGAACTCATCAGCCTATGTATATGCCAATTTCAAACATTTTATGCTCACCTAACACTATTGTTTGGAGGAACCAGTCGCCGCTGTTCCGCTGTTTTGTGATTAGGGACTTTAAGATCCAACGACGCGGACGACAACGAGAACGGCAAAAAAACAATAGGTTTAATAAGCAAAACAACAACTTCGCACAAGCAACGAAAAAATTTTATTTCTCTTTCCGAGCTTGAATATGGTCCCTTGAAATTCAGCTTCAGGAGGTTTCGCCTACATTTGACAAAGTAAGTGGTTAGGAATAATCGCTATAAAGACTGAAAGAACGCAAATTCACTTTTTAAGCGACGTTGTTGTCGCCGTCGCGTTGTTGGATCCTGAAGTCCCTATTAGCTTGTAATTACAATAGTAACACTTCCAGTAACATGTCACATTCGTCTTCGCGAGGTTACATTTTCCCATTAAAACATGCCGGTTTCAATTCGAAAAAAGTATCACAAAACGTGGGGCACATTTATACCTTGGCGTAGAACAAGGTTTGTAGCAAAACTTAAACTATCTTCAACTTTCAACGGGTACTATAATGGAAATTATAGCTTCTTAAAAACCGGGTTCAAATTTCATGCTCTTACAGGAGGAATCTTCGTGGTCCACGTTTTAGATTAAAATGAAGAATATTGATTTGTTTTTCTTCACAGAAAAAATCTAAACAAATATTAGCTTATGAAATCGAGAAAAACGATCTAAGGAAATAACTATATCTATTAAAAAACAAAGCATGTAACCTGCGAAATTTCTCGACCCTCGCCGCCATCTTGAAAATTTTGCATCCGCAATGCACCGTAATAGCGGATCTCCACGCGGGGCGGAGCCCCATAGCTAACGAAATGTGGTAATCTACCCATCGAAGAAAATTTGGTAATCACGTGACCGTACACCAACCGACCGACCGTCTGTCCGCACCACAGGCATACCAATGTAAAATGACTCAATCAACAGGTATGGCAACCCAAATGCAACTCAAGGGTTTATTTGGAAGGAAATCACATGGCCTACCCGGACTTTTAGAAAGAAAAAACAACAAAGTCGGGTCTTTTTCGGCGTTATTTTTTATGTTTACACTAACGTGGATAAGAGAGAAAGAGCTAGATTGAGGTATTGAAAACAAAGGACACGAATTTCGTAGGAAGCCGAAAAACATGGAAATTCAAAGCGGCGGTCAGAAAATGAGAAATGAGAAATAAAAACGAACATGAACACAGGAAACAAATTATTAGGTAAGCACAAACGACAATTCCTCCATAAAAAAAATGTGTAACTAGAAAGTTTTACGTTTTAGTCGTACAAGACAGCGTTGTAGTCGTGCAAAACAACGGCAAGGGAAAGACAAGAAAACGTGCTGCACGTGCAAATTTGTTTTTTGCTAATTAGAAGAAAAAGTGTGCTGCACGTGCAATTTGTGTTTTTGCTAATTAGATCTATTAGTCTTGAAGCCATTTTCATTGTCGTCCCCGTTTAGCATTACACCATTTAATTTTTTTGTTTCTACACATTTACGAGAGCTTCGCTTTTAGCCCTGGGTAAATCTATATATTACTAGTGCGCTCTGATTAGCTCTGATTAGAGCTAAACAATCACTATTGTGATTAGGGTTAAGATAAGAATAGTGATTAGGGTTAGGCACTGACTCGAAATGGTTAGTTTTCATTTACTGTTAGAGTTGTCCCTATAAACATGTAAATCAAAATATTCACTGGCAGCAAATACATAGCCTGAATTTCAGACGATTACTTCGAGTCGTTTTTACTCCCTCAGTTACTGAGAGGAGAAAACGACTCGAAGTAACCGCCTAAATTTCAGGCTAACAAATCCCCTGCGGTCTAGTGGGTAGGAAGATGGACTGTGGACCTAGCGTCCCGGGTTCGAAAGCCGCTTGTTGCACTTTGTCTTCTTTTTCTTGTTCTAAATTGCAGAGACAGACTTTCATGAAATTGCTTGAACAGAAATTTGATAGAACTTAGAAAAAGACTTACAAATTTCATGTAAGCGTAAGTGAAAGCGAACAGGCCCTCTCATCTATTCCTTCAAGTGTGACTACCCAGACCTTTAGCCTTTACGCCGGCGAGGAAAGTTTCCCTTTATTATCTCTAAGCCACAAAATTGAGACCTCACATTTTTTATAAGCTAACGGTTACCTTAAATCATAAAGCAGTGTTGAGCATACAAAATAGTTCGACAGTTCGATTGTTGAAATGGGGGTAAAAACTTATTCTTTTGTTTTTATGTCATGAATAAAATGCGGTGGAATCTCGTTAAGATAAGGACAGTTACTTTAAGGTCGGTAAATGTCTTGGTCTTCGATTGGTTGATTAGAAAATAAGAAACATTTTCGTTGGTTAATTCATGGTGTCTGAGGAATAAACTCAAACTCGCCTCTAACTCACAATCACAAAGTCGTAACTTACCTACGCACGTCCTATTTTCTATCGCTGTTATTGTTCTAGTTCACTGGTCCTTGGCGGGCAAAGCGTGCATATTAATAAGGGCGAAGGCAAACTAGCTTTTTTTTAGCACGAAAGACAATGTTTTACTTACCCCACTCCCCTCCTACTCCTCCACAATTAATTCATTTCCCCTTTTCATTTTATTTTTCAATTTTGATTTTCCCTCCACCATATCGACCCTACATGTCAGACCAGTTAAACCACCTGAAAATAGCACATGACGTAATCATAATGAGATTCAGCCTGCGTACAGCCGCCCCCTCCCCTCTGTACAGAGACTAAATGAGATTCCACCGCATTTTACTCATGAGATAAAGCAAGCGGCTATGACGTCATAGGCGTTAATGTATTCCACGGCAAATTAATAACATTCCACCACAAACAAACGGAGTAAAATATCCCTACCATACTACATAAATTATTAATTTATTAAAGGGAGCTTCGCCTTTAGTCTTGGCTAAATTTATATATTGTTGAATAACAAGTGAGAGTGAAACATATTCCGCCTGATATCAGGTATTGTTACTATCATAGTTTCCAAAATCACCGATTCATCTGTACCATAAACAGTGTGTCCCCAAGGTTCATGGTCTGGGCCAGTTTTGAAAAGTAATATTTCATTGATCAGCATTCTGTTAAAACTTAATGAATCAAATGTAGGAAAAGGCGTGTTAATAACTGGCAATGCTATGAATATTTATGCAATCCTTTGGCAGTTTTACAATTTTTAGAGCATTTTTCTTGTCATTACTGAATCCGCACCCTAGTGTACTTCATTCAACCTTTTCATTCATAAATGTCATTTTCAACACCGACGTGGCAAACAACACTACATTTTGACTCCACTATTACTTTCTAATAAAACTAATCACTGCTACTACTGCTACTACTGCTACTTCCAGAAATGTTCATATCTGAAACAAAAAAAGAAAACAATGAGACAAAAACATAAGAAATAATACTTATGGTGGTGGACAAAACACTGACCCCCAGTCCAGGGACTACCCATATGGACTAATCTAGAACGCCTAATGACTCTGAAGTTTAGTGAATAGGGTTAGAAAACTGCATGAGTGTATAAAGTCAGTTTCCCAAGTGTAATGACCCTAAATGGAAATTGATTCACTCAGTTATTCCTTCCTTTGGGCAATGTAACACAAAATTTAGGATTGGTTAGTCCAGTCCAAGAATGTGTTTTCCATTTGCACAAATCAGGCCCATTTACCAAAACAAGAAAACAAGATTACTCTTTGTTTAAACGTTCAGTTTTTTTGGAAATGTCTCAACAATTGTGTTTTATCTATGTTTCAACCATATGCTCTGGAAACATTTTGTAACAGGTAAGTAACCGTCTATTTGATTAGAAGTAAAAGTATTGAACACACTGTTTTATTTGTTTCAACAAAATTTTCCATTGTAATGTTGATCCGTTCAATAAGGACTCTTATCAGTGACCTTAAGATGCACCGTTTCAGTCCATGGGTAAGGGTAGGCGAACATGTTTGCCACGTAGTTATATGAGAGGCAACCACGATTTTCCAGATATGATAATGGCGTTACCTTTCTACTCGGTTGCCTACCCGTTTCTTTGGGGTAAGAGGCAATCTACCCGTAGTTATGGCTATGGATACAGGTAATTTACCTGTCCCGTACAAGGAGACGGTTTATCTTAAGGTCTCTATTGACATGGACACTGTCTTTGTTTCCCTTACTGTTGGGTCCCGTAGTATCTAGACAACAAAATTAATGTGACCCTGGGGAAAAAGGAGGATCCGGCAATTTTACCGTTCTGCAGAGTTTGACACATTGAATGACACAAATTTTCACAATACCTGCAGTAATCACAACTCTCTCTCTCAGTCTCCTGGTCTTCTGCACCCTGTAATGCAGGGCATAATTCAATGCAAATAAATGGTTGCTGTGTTTAGGATCACAGCAAACCCAGCAGTGACCTTCCCAAGTTGAGGTCCGCCAGCATCTCCCCTTTTGGAGTAATTTCTTTTTCTCACGGTGACCCTGAGGGTTTACCCACTCCAACTGAACTTCGCGCCTTGAACGGTTAATAAACTTCACCTGTACTGGGGTTGTAACATGAACGTCTGATCTCAGCCTGTCCAAGGAACTTGCTGTAGATTTAATATTTGTAATAATGATTATGTTATTTCAACAGCTTGTTTGAAGAAAATTAACACTATTGTGAGACACCATGGCATAGAAAAGAACAGTTATTAATCACTTTAAAACCACTAGGGCTGCATTGCTACATTTTTCCCTTGATATGATACAGACTGCTATACGCTTCCCTCACCAATAAATTTAATCATAATTATTGCTTCTTCTTTGCTCCTCTCCCCATTTCCAAAGAGGTCGTGGCCAACTTGAAAGCTTCCCCACTTTGCATTTTAGGCTGATGTAAACTCATTTAAAAATTAAATATGTTCTAGTTATAAAATCTATATTTTGTCGTCTACATTTCTCTATGTTATCTTTTTTAGTCTGAAATACCAGAATAGTACGAATAACAGCGATGATGATGATGATCGTTATTCAGTATAAACGGCTAAGGTTGGGATGAAATCTATCCTTGCTTCATTTACAGTGCAATTTAAACACGACTTTTCTTGTTTGTAAAGGCATAGAAAGAGACGACAGAGCAAGCTTGACTTTCAGGACTCTTTCTGGTTGCTTCTTTTCCCTGTTTTCCTTTTTGTGAAATAATGTGTCCCTGGCCTGTTGACAAAAATGTTCACATTTTTGTTCATAATTTGGTGGATTGTACCGATGAAATATAAACTGCTTTATTGCTATAACAAATCGCACAAAAATCTGTAGGGTGTATCAGGTGTGAAGACAAGGTTAATACTATGGCTGCACTAACACGAGTGTGAATTCTAACCTGTTGGTTTCTTTATTTCTACATTTACATGTTTGTCACCATGGTTGTGTGGAAAGGCATAAAACACTGGGCTGCCGTTAATCAACAGTGGCTCACGGCTCAGTTTCTTGTTGAAAGCCATGAAGATATGGGTCTCATAGGTATCGATGGTCTTTGAATGCCCATGTTTTATCTTCCCTTTCCTCTTTCGTCTTCCTTTCTTATTGATCCAGAATACCTGCACTTTCTTATCTGTCTTGTTGATGAATGTCACTTCCATTGGATGCTTGTCTTCTTTTGAATACAGGGCTAACAAATACAGAATAAAAAAATCATTACAATCATTGTTCCCTATCACACAAATGTCTTACCGTTTAGTGGGAATATAAAACAGCAATGTTTAGTTCCCATGGCGTAAGATATCGAAAAAACTTCATTTGCCCCTTCAGCCCTCTCTAAAATTGCTGAGGACTTTGTAGTCTCCGACTACATCAAACTCGCATTGGAGGATGTGGTTGACCCTAACCAGTTTGGCATCATATCTGTTTCTTCCACCGTGCTGGCACTTATTGGTATGGTGCACAAGTGGCTTGAAGCTACAGATGGCAACGGTGCGACAGTGCGAGTATTTCTTTTTGACTACCGCAAAGCTTTTGATCTTATAGATCCCAGTATCTTTAATCACGAAATTAAAACAGATCAACGTTCCTAACAGTATCATAAATTGGGTTATTGACTTCCTTTCAGACAGATCCCAGAGAGTCAAACTGAACAACGACTGTCTGAGTGGGTAAAGAACCATCTGGAGTGCCCCAGGGGACCACGTCGGACCCTGGGCTTTTCCTAAGGCATTTTCAACATGCGGAAATAGTTGACGATACCACGGTATCGCAGACTATACCCAAAGGCCAGCGGCGCAAGGCTCAAGATCTAGTGGACCTAATACACGACAGGTCGAAGACAAATCTGTTTGAGGTAAAGTGCCACAAGACAAAGGAACTCACAATCAGTTTCAGTCGTCAACGTCCTCTGTTCCCAAGGGCATGTATTGACAGAAATTCTATCGAGACAGTTCAGTGCGCAAAGCTACTAGGAGTTACGCTCAATGGTAACTTAACTTAGAATGACCACATTGAGGAAATAGCAACGTAAGCATCTAGGAAACACTTCGTTCTGGTTCAACTGAAACGTTCGCAGGTTCCTTCTGAAGATCTCGTAGCGTACTACTGCACGTGTATTAGATCTTCGGTAGATTATTCATGCTTAGTTTTCCACTATGCGTTACCAAAGCACTTGCAAGGCAAACTTGAGAGAGTGCAAAAGAGGGCCCTCTCGTGTATCGTCCCTGGAGTTTCTTACAAGGACGCTTTAAGTCTCGCCGGTATCGACTGCATGAGAGTCCATCAAGAACAAATAACCAAGCCCCTTTTCAAATTAGTTACATAATTTGTTACCTAAAAAGTGCAACGGGCCAACTTATAATTTAAGGAGACAGAAGATCTTCGACCTACGCAAAACTAAAACAAAGAGATTTCCGGACACTTTTATCAACAAGAGTAGTTTTATGGCAATGTATTCATGACTTGCAGTTAACATTTTAAATTTTTTAATTACAACGTAGTGATTTAGTAATGTAATTATATTTTCTCTTTTTTTAACCTAAAGATATTTTTAGGTTTGTAAAGTTGCACAATTCAGTTTATTTTGCAAACTGGCTCAGTAAAACCCAGTCTATTTACCAGGCTACTTAAGTATCTTACAACTTACGATATTCAGATGGGTCACTGTCATCGCTTTCCACATCCTGTGATGAAAGAAAAAATCAACAAATGGACAAAAATGGTCCACAGTCTATACTCTTATTATACAAAGAAATGACATCAAAATATTCAAAACTTTGCAGTGAAACTGCTCACCTGCAGCTTATGGTCCCACTTGAATTTTGAACATTTTGATGTCGTTTCTTTGGACAATAAGAGTGGAGGCCATAGGAAATTGCTTTTACAATAGATTGTTTTCGTGATCAGTGGCTATGCAAATCTCTCGGGACAAAAAAAATTTTAACATGAGATAAGAGTTCAATTCCTGCTGGATTTTTGGTACACCAGCATTGTTGCCACTTCATTGCTTTTTAGAAAATAACTAAGATAGTACGCGCGATCTGATTGGTCAAAAACCCATGGTTTATTATACCGGTAAACCCATAGAAAAAGGCACCCAGAACACGAGCCATAAACAAAACGGGCTATTGATCTGCAAACAACGATTTTAGAAAGAATAAAAAACAGAACAAGTTACTTACCTAGCCCTTCTTAATATTAAAAAGTGTTGGCTTCCACATTTTATTACAGAGCATCACAATTCGCTACTGCCATAGCTTTAAAAGATATAAAGTACAAAGCTGGAAAAGCAGTTTACATTTAACGACGATGCCAAATCGCAGACAACACAACAACTGTATGAATTTCTGGTGTAGAAAGTCTTTAGGAAAGCTTAACCGTGTGCCAGCCAGCATCAAAACGGATAGTTTTAGCATTCTTGATTTATTTTATGTCAAAATTAAATTCCTGAATGAAAGAAATTGTTCCGAAAAGAGATATCTGATCAAGTTATGGTACAAAATCGCCCGCTGCAGATTGTAAACAAGCTGTAAACGATGATGAAAGATGTCAGAGTTTCGCGCTGGTTTTTTTCCAACATTTGCACAAATTATTCGGTAATATCGATGCCATAACCTACTTCAAACCACCTGACTTCAGAAATCGACAAATATTAACGCTAATATGTGGCTACGGCAAAGAAACCTTTCTCCAGATTTAGAGCTACCACTGACATATTTCTATCGGTCGCTGTACATACATACGTTACATGCATGCGACAACTTCGCAAATGCAGCTACGTCGTTACCGCAACATTTCTTGATCATGATAAATCCAGAAAACAGATCTTAAACCACTGCAGCTTGTAAAAAGTGAATGAAGTCCTCCATTACAACAGCTGCCAGTTTCGTCTGTAAGCACGAAATGTTTACGGATCGACTCAACAAAATACAGCTGCGTACAGTTTGACGTTCAATTTTCTACTTTTGTAGTAAACAAACTTCAATGTACCTTCGCATGAATATGTGTTGACTTTTCCTGAAAAACAGCTTTCATAAGTTATCATGTAATGAGTGCAAAAACTTGTGTTTTGAAGTGCTGCTGTTTGTTGTTTGACTGACCTGAGTTTTGAGAAAGTTCTCCGCTTTTAAATCGTGAGTCATGATGGGCTTATGGTGACGTTAGAGAGAAGACAGCTTTTCTCATGTTCTCCCAACATCCCGCGTGGGTTATCACCCACAGAAAGTGTGGTCTGGTCATCAGATGAAAATGGTATATAACATTGACCGTTTTTGACACCCATTTCTGTTTTTGCATTGAAGTTTCCCGGAAAATTGTGTGCACAAGAAAGAGAAAGACAAATTGTACCACCATCATGTCATTTCCATGGTCTGTACTCTAATCGACCATAGCTCTCGACCAATCAGCATGCGAGAAATCTCTCAGTTATTGTAAATAATACTTTTTAATTCTAGCTAAAAGTTACAGTCCGAAATACATAACACTTTGAAAGGCCAACTCTTATGTAAACAAAGCAGGTATTTCTAAAACAAACAACTGTCGTCTTTCCTACACTTCCCAGATAAATGAATAAATCAACAACTCTTATTAATCAGTTGATGTTTGAATAGTGGTGTTAGTAATTGTACTAACTGTCACAATTTGGTAAAAACCATTAAAAAAAATGGCACCCTACGAACTAAAAATTCAAAACTGACAGAAATAGAGCGACCGGACAAACCAAAATTTGACTAAAGATAACCATCTTAAGTTTTTAGTTAGAGCTATCTGTATTTTTAAAACGAGTCACAAAATGACCTTGTTTTCAGTTAGATTATTTTGATTCTTCTATTTGGTTATTGATATTACTCACCACATGTGTGTGGCTACCAGAATATGATCCTGCAGGGTAGGGATGGGCAGATCCAGTGTGATGTCCTGGGTGGGGTGGAAAAGGCCCAGGTCCAACATGAGGGTGGAACCCTCCAGGAAAGGGGCCTGCATGTGACGGTGGTGGTCCAGGTGGGAGTGGTCCCTGGGGAACTCCAGCAGGGGGAGGAAAAGCTCCCCCTGGTGGACCAGGGTAAAAACCAGCTGGAGGAGGGACATATGCTGGCTGGAACAAAAATCAGAAACCATTTTTTAGTTGTTGTAGCAGTAACAGCAGTGGTAGTAGTTGGAGGTGCAGTAATAGTTGTAGTAGACCCTCTATTTTAACACCAGAGGCAATTAAAGCAAATAATACGCTTGAGGGGTCATGTATTGGTAGAAAAAAAAAAAATAATAAAGTCTTAAAATTAACTAAAATTTAAACTATGAGATGAAATGCAATAATGTAGAGAATTTTTTTATCTAAGTGAACGTTTATTTTTCCATTGGTTTTGGGTATTGTAATGTATGCCAATGATTATGAAACAAAGGAAAAATTGACTGCAATAGAAACACTAAAGATGCAAATGAAATTTAGGAATTTAACTCTAATATATACTGTTACTGTCTTCTAAGGCACTTACTGAAGAGATAAATTTTATGTTAAAATTAAGCTCCCTAATTGTTCTAAAATAAAAGGAGTTACTGACTCAGGAATAATCTGAAAAAAGATTCTGCAGTACCTTGCCTCAATAACAAGTAAATTTTTACAAAAAGTGGTAAACTGAGGAAAAGTGGTCTTGTTACATCCTCTTAGGGTATACAAACACTTGCAGGCTGATATTTGAAAAGGTAGGAAGAAATTCTCTTTCAAAAACTATAAAATTTTCCAGCTTGTTAACTTTTTTCCATCCCAGCAATTTTGCAACTTTTTAACGAGATTATCAATAATCATAGTTAACTGGGAGATTTCCTATTGTCAGCAGGTGATCACGCTGTGCATGCGCATTCAAGCCATTGCTACGTAATTTTGCCCTCGTGGCTTGCTTGGAGTTGCCTTGCTGCTTTTTTGCCTTTTGTTCACCTATTTGGCTTCAATTCGCCAGATTATTCGATTGTCAAGCGTTGGGCCCCTTTGCCTTATCTTTTTGTGTCTGTTTGGCCCACTGCCTTCATCATTCGCCATGCTGCCTAATCGTACGAGAAATAGTTCGCCAACAGTTGCTTCAGCACCTGCTCTAGTGTCTGGTACCTTAGCTTCTGCTTCAATTTCGCCGGAATTTTTAGTTTTGGTAAATCAGGCCATTTAGATGCCAATTTCGGCCACAGTACAGCAGTAGTTATCTGCTGCAGTTGGCACTCCTTCCATTTCAATGCAAGGCCTTCCCGCCATTTCTGTTCAAGGGTTGTCGGAGTCATGTTTGGTCAATCACACGGCACATTTGGACACCATTGGCATACACCAACCTTGGTCTTCAACCATTACCTCGGCATCTCAGCCATTAACTGCTGTTGGGTCCCTGCCTCTGAATACTTCGACCACTTTCACTTCTCTACCAGTGGCTTTGCAGTTAAACGCTTTGCCAAGTACGTCCTCATTTCTTGCTGTTCCACCTTTTGTATCTGTGTTTTCCTTTGCTAGTTTGCCGTTCTCAGCACTTTCTTCGTCCACCGTTTATAGCCTACCCAGACTACCCACTACAGTCAATTCTGCCTTTGCTTTGCGCCCAATTGTAAGTCAAACTGTGGTTCCTTCGTTGGCAGCTTTGCCCCTTCAGCAACCGTTCGTGGTCAGCCCCGGCTACTCGCCAGTTGCTTGTAAGGGTGTCTCTAAAATCACTTCAGGAAAATGTGTCAATTTGGAAGATTTGTTGGCTGAAAACATTCCTCCCAATGAGCCTGAACTGCAACTCTGGTTCGACAGCCAGGTTGGTTTTGTCACACACACCCAAGAAGCCTACGCGTCACATTTCTGACATAACTTCATGGATGGAGGCCTTTTCCATTTTTTATCTTATTCTTTGCTCCTATTTTCCACATTGATGGAGAGATTTGACAAGCTACAAGCTATTAATTTTATGAACATATCGTCAGTTTAGCAGTTTTTGTTGGTTAAACTATGACCGGCTTTCAGGGAGCCACAGCCGCGGTAAAGCTCACTGACTTGTCCGCGATGAATTGTCCAGCTATTCAACTACCATACAGCTGGCGCTCAAGTTCGTACTCGCTCAGCTTCAGCCAATCCAGTCACCTTCCAGGCAGAGGCTCTGGTAGCACTACTAGTAAAGTTATTTGCCATTCTTGGAATGCAGGTCACTGCATCGCTGTCAATCCTAACTGTTGATTCCGCCATGCATGCAGCAGGTGTGGTGGTGATCATCGAGCTTCTTCTTGTACTTCTTTGCAATCAACTCTTCCTCACTCTCTGGATCCTGAGGAACCAAAGTGCCACAAATGCCATTAATTGTTGTGCCTTTGTTTAAAATGGGCTTTTTACTTGCCTTTTTTATTCACATTTGAATCTGTCTTGTTGTTGGGTTTAGCTTGTTCAATACATTAGGTGAAAATTGAGTTTACTATCATCACATTGTTGTTCTTACTATTTTTGTCCTAGGCTCATCTATGATGTTGCCAGCTGTTGGGGAAGTCACTCCACTTAATGTTGAGTTATTTGAGGCTGAATTAAGTTGCCATCCAGATAGGGCAAAGGTTAACTTCGTTCTTCAGTGTATCAAGGAAGGCTTTAGACTTGGTTGGGATAAACTAGTAACTCTTAAATCAGCAAGGAGAAATAAATTGTCGGCCTACCAACATACAGGGTTGATTGATGTCTATCTAGCTAATGAGGTCAGGCTCGGCCGTGTGGTGAGAAAGGACTGTGAGACTGTGAGCTTTCACGTCAATAACGAAGCAGTGGTTCATATTCTCAATTCATGGACTTCAAAAGACCCAAACATTATGCACTTGCTGCGTAGCTTACTCAAAGTAGCAGCCTACCTCAGTTTTACCTTTGCGGCTGTTTTGTTCCAGGAAAAACTAACCGCATAGCTGATGCCTTGTCTTGCTTCAATTTGCAAGGATTTCGTTCTCAAGCACCGTGACCCAAGAAGTCTCCAGTCCTCATTTCTTCACAGCTTTTAGCTCAGCTTTCCATAGTGATATAGAAGCTCACTGTCTTTCCTTCACGTACCAAGGCTTAGCTGCTTCAACTTGCCGCACCTACTCTAGCGCTCAGCAAAAGTTCATAAATTTCTGTGTCACGATTGGTCATGTCAGCTCCTCCAGCTCTCCATGTCCAGGCTCTGAATGGACCCTGTGTCTTTTTGCCACGTTCCAAGGCCCTCTTCTATTAAGGTGTATATATCTGCGGTATGGTCTCTTCATGTGGATCAAGGATTCCCCAACCCATTAGACAACTGCCTTCGGCTTCAAAGAGTTGTCAGAGGAATCAAGTGTTCCAAGGGCTCTTTACCTGCTAACCCACGTCTACCAAATTTCTAGCAACATTTTTCGCATAATTTATTCGGCTTTGGACCTCAACTCATTTGATGATCCTATGTTTTGGGCTGCCTGTTTACTGGCTTATTTTGGGTTTTTGAGGTCAGCAGAATTCACCATCCCCAGCCTTTCAGCCTTCAACCATAGCCGTCATCTATCTGATATCGCTGTGTGATATCGCTGTGGATGTTCCTCTTAATCTGTCTTGCCTCCAGATCTGCATCAAAGCTTCTAAAACTTACCCGTTTTGGAAAGGGTGCAACATTTTGATTGAGCTTGGTTCTCCTCCTTTGTGCGCAGTTAAAGCAGTTGCCTCCTTCCTTGAGTGTCGGGGTAACCGTCCTGGCCCCCTGTTCCTTTTTGAGAATGGTCTTCCTTTATCTCGCTCTTTACTTACCGACAGATTGAGAGCTATTCTTCTATCTGCTGGTCTGCCTGGCGATTTTTCAAGTCTCAGTTTCCGAATTGGGGCAGCCACTTCTGCTGCAAGGGCTGCATGGTATTCTGGATCACCTCATCCAAGTTTTGGGCAGTTGGAAAAGCAATGCTTACAAACAATATATTTGAACTCCTCCCGACCTCATTACTCGCGCCGCCAAATCTATGGTGGATTAGTTTGGTGAGTGTATTTTTATTTAGTGTTGCTCACTGCCTTTTTTGTTACTGCTAGCGTTTTGGTAGCATCTGTTTGCATATGTCGGTTGGAAGCCTTGGCTTCCTTAGCTGTTGCCTATTGCCCTTCCATCTTGCCAACTCATGTTTCCTGGCCATTTTGCCTTGCTTCAGGAGGGTGGTACCTTGCGCTTGGAAATTCTTTGTTAGGAGGGTCGGGCCCCATGGCATGGCACCTACCCTCCATTTTCATTATTGCTTATCGACAAGTTAACAAATTCAAAAGAGCTAAAGGTTGCTCAGGTTATAGTTAATGAGCTATTTCAACTTCAAAACTTTGCATGTGGTGACATCCTTCTATGATTCAACTTGCAAGATAATGTGAAAAAATGTTAGGAAAGACTCCCTAAAAATTGTTTAACTAAGCATGCTTAGAAAATGAAAGATTAACTGCTTGTAATAATTAATAAATCTTTAAATCAAATGAAGAATGATCCTTGCAGTTGTGAATGCAATTTATGCAATTGTGTAAGAAGCCTGAAAAACAGTGATGCAACAATGTTCTGAATTCAATTTCCTTGAAAGTTTCCATTTGGCAACCAAAAATTATAAAATGGTCACCAGACGAAATTAGTTACCTGAAAAAAAAGGCACTTAGCTATTATGTGAAAGGTAAATAAAATGAATGCCAGGAGTATCATGACTTAGAAATTTAACCTTTGCTGCAATTTTAGTAGCCAATTTTTGGAAACCAATAATTATGGTCACAGGTTGGAGTGCTTTAATTTTGAATGGAAAGGGAAAATGAAGGTTATTTGATGAGTAATAAAGGATATGAAAACCTACCGGATAGGCAGCCTGTGCAGGAGTGGGTATGCAAGTGTAGGGTGGTGGGCCACCAGGATAGAATCCTGCGCCTGGAGGACCAAAAGGGGGTGGAACAGCTCCCTGCAGTCAATTAAGAATACAAACTAAGGTAAGCATTATTGTTAATACCTGAATGAGGGGAACAAGAACAACAGATGCAAAACATGGTATGTATAGCATCACTTAGTTAAGCCACAACAGAATTGAAATAGATACAAATATCCTGTTTTAAGTACTCCTACTTCTTTCTCTCTTATCTTCTACTTTTTTCTAACACCAAAAGTACAAATGCAAACTCAACTCAGGTTCAATGACCAACATACAGAGCTGAAACCAGTCTTTGATCCATCAGTGGGGAAAGTGCCAAGTTAATGGTGGGTTTGCCCTGGTGCACAATGAATTGAAAGGCAGACTTCAGGGAGAAAAGGTTGGTTTTGGCATTAAAAGGCTTGAATGAAATGCACTTACAGAAGCAAACTAATTGTTTCTGAAGAATGACGCCCTGACAATGTTCATTTATATCACTTTTTACTACTATTTTAAAGCCAGCGGTCAAAATTACTTTGATTTTGTTCGCAAAATACTTCTGCCATAGAAATTCAGGGCCAAAAGCATTTCTTGATTGCCAAAATAGCCAGAAAAACACTGGGAATGGACCAAGTTTGTTGCTTGATGATGTCATTGCAGACACCAACCAAGTTATATAAATACATAATCATTTTAATGTGGCTAAATTTTATTTAGGCTAAGTTAACATTGAGCCAATGCAGCCAGCAGTGTTCCTGTATTAGCATGCGTGACATGCGGGGTGACCCATTTGGGGTTTTCAGGGCTATCCTTTTGCATTATTTTGCAAGCTATTCTAGCTGATTGTTGCGGATCACCTTTTGCTTTGTGTTGGCGAATCTTTGCGGATTCTTTCTCCCTCTCCTCCCTCCCTGCTGTCATGTGTGGGTGCGCCGGTAAGTATCTCACTTGGGTAAGTATTTTTGCCACTGAGTATTGTCTCAGTGTGACAGTGCCAGTTAGCGGCTGCTGGAAGGGGTGGTTCCCACTTCAGGGTTGCCTGGTAACCTCCTTGCTGTATTTTTCGCAGTTGGCCTCCCCTGCTAACCTTTTAGGTACCAGTTCCCAAGCTCATCAATTGGCGATGAGTTTAATAGAAATATGTATGGGGGAACCTGAAGTTTTAGGCCACTAAGATCCATGTGGGATCCATATGCAGCACATGCTACATATCTATTAACAGGAATTATGTCCCAGTCAATTCCAAAACTACCTATTCCTTCCTTCCCCCAAGTACAACCTGGGCGTTTGACTAGAGTTTAGCCCCATACAGTGGGGAATGTGACTGAAAATGAGGACCACCTGGTAAGAAAATTGACTTTCCATTTTAGGATTTTACAATTCTTTCATTAAGCATATGCACCGCATTCATGGCTCATTGCTCCTATATTCACTGTTTTGTTGGAGCATTTGAGAGCCTTTGAAAAAGCCAATAAATGTGGGCATTCTGAAAGATTCAATGAAAATATTCAAACCCCTGTAAGACAGTTTTCAGAGACTTTAGATATTTAGGTGGGTTTTAGTATGATATTTAGATTTGAATAAACCACGGGGACAATTTTCAAACAGTCGCTTTTATACATGGTGGGTGAAGTACCAGCTGGAGGGGCAATTGACCATCTAAACTGCTAACATGGCAGGGAATTTGACCACATTTTTTTAAAAAAGTAAAATGCCCACGAGTTTGCACAAGGAGGGGGGTATGGGTGCTTCTGGAACTGACTGGAACAGTATTTCTGGAGTGCTGGTAATATTATCTTATCTGTGCCACAGGCTACTCAAATCCAAATTGTTTGAGATAATACATATGCAGGATACCAGCATTGCAAAAGTAAAAGAAATTCACAAAAAAACAAATATTATCATAATAATAATACACTTGATTCTTACCTGGGGATAGGTTTGTCCTGGGGGTGGTGGAGGGTGTTGTCCTGGGGGTGGAGGTCCACTCATTCTGATAAACTCTGGCTAATGTAAATCACAAAAAAGTAAAATATTAATGAAGTTACAAAACGAAAGGCTCTGTAGGTAAAGTGTTGGTGCAGTTTTAATCAGTTTCTCTCAAATTTAGTTCTGTTGTAGGATTGTTTTGCTCATGCTGGTACAGAAAAACACCTCACTTTGTTGTCCTTAAAGCCAGTCTATGGAGTATGGAAAAATTCGGCGAGATCTCATGCATGCAGAGTGCAGGCACTGTGCGCAGTAAGGAGCAGAATACGTGTGGCTGGTAGCTCCCACCTCCTGTCAAAACAGTGAAACTTCCTTAGTCAAAGAAATCGTGCAAAAAAATTATAAAAAATCAAGGATTTTCAACCAGAGGACTGACAAGCTTTCCTTCAAAACGTCAACATAAAAAAATGCTTAGATGCTTAGGTTTTTTTACTTAGTTTTTTTTACCAAATATATCACGGAGGTAGCATTAATTTTGAGAGCCTGGTTTTCAGAGGGGGGAAACTCACTTTTGAATTTTGCTCCTTAATTTGGTGTACAAACTCCCTCATGGTGGCATCTCTACAAAAACATGTGGATACACCCCACGCCTTCTCAAGCAAGTCAGGGGGCATGGGTACCTGTACACACATGCACACATGCACACATGAAAAGATGCCGAACTTGATAAAAACATAAACACCAAAATACAAGGCAAGGTAAATAAGTTGGATAGGGGGGCTCCTAATGGTGATTTCAGTAGGCATATTTGCAGTTTTTCGAGTTCACTGTTGACCAGTTTCTCTAGAGAGGCCACTTGATTTGGTGGACTAAAACCCTGGTGCTTATCGTAAGCAGAAGACTAAAGTGCTATGTTGCCTTTGCTGTATTTTACTGTTTGGATAATAGCTTGTGTGTCGGAGGTTTCATTTTAGTTAAACCCGGCGGTTTGAAACCTAAATATGGTTCTATTGAAGCCAGTAAAGAGTGGCAATTCAAGGAGCAAGTGTCTGGTTTTCCGAAACTATAAACCATGAAATAACTTAAAATGTGTACCATATGAGTATTTCCAACAATCGTCCTTAGTCATGTGATGAGGGCAAAGAAATCTGCCAAAATGTGTGCTGCACATTCAGAGTTCTACTTTGCTTTTGCTTTTTTCTTTTATCATTTCCATTATCATTGTTGTCATGTGGTTGATTGACCATCCCAAACAGCATTACCATGCATTGATTTCATTGAAAAACTGAACATTTTGATGGAAAAAGCGCGATGAATATGATGTCTACAGGTAGCCACAGAGAGGTCCAGAATTAGAACGATACAGTTCTGATAGTTTTAGTCACATTTCCAGCTGATTTAGACAACCTTCATGTTAATTCTTCCCGGGGGACCATTGCCCTGGATCACCATGGTATGGTCATGGTTCTTTAAAAAACCGGGGTACAAAAAAGATTATGACCCAATTACCAGTTGGTCCTTTCGTATATAACCTCACCATGGTGTGTGAAAGCAAGGGGGATGTGGAAAAGATGTGGGAGACCTGAGAGGTTAGGGTACCGGTCGATTTGGAAAAAAAATCATTGCTACTACCCTGAAAAAGAGGGAATCTCTTGTTAGGTCCGATGCTGCCGTGTGCAATGCTACGATTTTAGTTTGCACAATAAGACTGGTCTTAAAGTGATTTAAATCATAAAACGCAATAAGGAATAATTGAATTCATGTAAATTGTCACGAGCTTGAAACAAGGTTACTTAGATCAATATTGTATAAGTTTTATATTAAATACAGTAAAAAGTCATCAAATGAACATAGTGTATTCTTATTTGACACACCATGTGTACAATAGAAACTCGAAATTGGACATTTTTACGGGTTTAAAGATGTCTCCTTATTTGTTTTGTCTCACGTTTGTAACAGACAAAGATTCCCTCTAGCTGCCCAATATACCTCTCCGTGTACTCTTCTTTATTCAAAAGACAAACAAATGCAAGCTCTTACTTAACATGATACAAAACTTACCAACTTTGTGCAAGGCGATCAAAACCAGAATCGAAACCCAACCTCATACGTGCTCGTACCCAGATCGAACTTCCCACAATTCCAGACTGTTACGACATTATATTGGGTGCCCTGTGAGAGCCCCTCGTGTTACATTCAAAATGGCGGCGCTGCGGATGACAACATTTACAGTGTACTCCGTGTGCGCTCGTCTTGCTAGAGTTTCATCCAGATTGTTGTCATACGAACAAAATGGACAAGATAAAACAAGTACACAACCGTTGACTGAAGGGGAAGAAACAAACACAGTACTCAGCCAAGCAAATAATTCACATAATGGGTGAGTAGAGTAACAAGCTTATGTAATTAAGCTTATTTTAGCTATATTACAAATAATAAAACTATCAATCTTGGACAAAATAAATGGAAATTTTGGATCCCCCGTCCCCCCAAATCAAAGATGTAAAAAATGCGCGTTTTGCCCTTAATTCGTGTGGCTTCATCCTTCATTTTTGAGCTATTTTGAAAAAATAGCTCATATGTCAGTGGTGTGAGCGTATGTATCTTTGTGGCTTTGTAACTTTGTATGTTCGGATCTTTGTTGCAAGAGCCAATAAGGTTGAAGGTACTATTAGTTGATGCTTAGGAACCAATGAGATCTTAGCATCTACTTAAACATGACATTGGTAAAGGTCGAACAAGGGCACTTTGAGACCGCCATCTTTAGGGCCAAGTCGCACTAGAGGGCAATTTCAGATTTGTTCTGGACAAATCCGACTTGAAATCGGCCAGTGACAAAAAATTTGTCCGGAAAGCTACAGTCGCACTTAAGAACAAAATCTGTGAACAAAACACAACACCATGCTTTTCAGCCCTCAGTTCAGTGAACTAAAAGCTTCTTTACTCCATCTGTCCTGAGCCTTCTTGTTCTCGGCTGACGAAGATGCACGGGGCTAAGAACATGGGGTTGATGGCGGCATTAAATCTTCGCTGAACCGGAGGGATTCTGGCAACAAGTCAGCACTCATGGTCGAAGAAGATGGGCTGGGATTTCCTCGATCATTAAACATGTAAGGGCCTGGCAAAGGATAGATCCATCCTGGTGGATATTGTGGATATTCGTGTGGAAAAAATTGTCGCCCGCGCCGGAATTCATGTTGTTGCAAAATGAGAACGTGATTAATTTTACAACGAAGTCTATAGCATAGAGACTCTGCTACAAATCACCTGTCAAATCATTTCCGAATTAAAACACCCTTGCTATTGTTTTCCAAAATTTGTCTCAATTTGGCCTGCTCCAGAGGTAGTCGACGGCATCTTTGAAGTTTGTCCGTCTGGGACCAAATTTTGTCCTTTGGTGAACAAACCGGTCGCACTTGGTTTTTCATTGTGATGACAGATTTTTGACATAAATAAACAGTTTTGTCCTCTAGTGCTACTTGGCCCTTATTCTTCACAATTTTTTCGTCTTTTATTACGGCTACAGGTGTTTGGAAACATTATATTAAATATCTTCATTATTCAAACGCTGTGTACAGTGATGCAGCTGTTTAAGGGTTCATATTTTAGTGTTGAAGCTACTTCAAGACATTTCTGACCGAATTCGGCTATCGTTAACGGTATTAACGCACGTATTTATGAGTTGTGTTTCACGTGCTTCAAGGTAGAGTATAAAAGATCGTATATTTTCAAAGCTCTTCCAGGGAAGCAATAATTGATATTTAGATATAGACTTTTATTTGAAAGTATGCGCCTTATAAGATGTGGTTTTAGAAGTTTAAAAGGCAGCCTATTTTTTTGAAAGCTGTATCGAGTATTGTTAATCCTGTAAACAAGCTTTAAAAATATTATTCTCTCGCTTACAAAGTTCAACCGACCTTTTTCGTTCTATTTAGTAAAGATGCGTAACTTAAGTAGAAACAGTGGCATTAGGGAATAAAATTGGAGGAAGCTAGTTGACACAATAATCACGATATAAGTAGAAATATATTTCGGCAGTTTGATAATTTTCTTGGAAGTTAATAAATGTTAGGCTATCAACCTTGACCTTGCATGAAACATAATTTAATTGCAGATGTTGTAGTAAAGCCGAGGTGATTTCTTAAAATCGTTTAAGAAAATTTTGTAACATCTTCACATGCAAATTGTGTGCATGAGTTATTTTTATAATTCTGTTTACTAGATTACTGTGTGATAACTCGAATTCCCTCACGTACAAACGACAAAAGGGGGCAAAGTCGGACACTTTCACGTGCCAGCTGTGTGACTGTACATCACATGCAGATTGGCTTTTTACAATAATAATAGTAACTTGGGCGTATGAAGACCTGTTTCATTTAGTAACCAATGCCTTAAAAAAGGCTCTTGTCTTTTAGGAAGCAATAGCTTTTAAAACATGACGAAATAAGTTGTCAGAGTTAAAGACTGTTTCATAAAATTTTGTTAATAAATGTTAGGTTATCAACCTTGACGTTGCATGAAACATAATTTAATTGCAGATGTTATAATGAAGCCGAGGTGATTTCTTAAAATCGTTTGAGAAAATTTTGTAGTGAAGAATTAGCCTTTTTTTAACGTACAAATTGTAAAAGGGCCAAAGACCAACACCTTCACATGCAAATTGTGTGCGTGAGTTATTTTTATAATTCTGTTTACTCAGCTAGTTTACTGTGTGATAACTCGAATTCCCTCACGTACGAACGACGAAAGGGGGCAAAGTCCAACACTTTCACGAGCCAGCTGTGTGACTGTACATCTCATGCAGATTGGCTTTTCACAATGATAAATAGTAACTTGGACGTATGAAGTCCTGTTTCGTTTTGTAACCAATGCCTTCAAAAAAGCTCTTGTCTTTTGAGAAGTAATAGCTTCACTGAGTAGAATCGCACGTGGAAACCTCGTGCATTATGATGATGAAACCATCTACCACAATGATAAAAATCCTGGTATTTCGTAACTATTCTGTATTCGATGAGTCACATATTGGCTTAAGAAACTCCGAGGAAACCTTATAGTTTTCCTTCTAATCAACGTTTGGTGAGTAGAAATTTATTTCACTTTAACGATTTGTTTAACTTGCACCAGATGTAACAGGGAAAGACAGAGGAAAGTGAATATATAGCTTGAGGATCGACTCAGCTGAGCGTTTCGCGTTTTCATTTTGTACCGCAATACACAATTTTGCACAAAAACCTAATCTACATTTAGGATGAAAGAGGTAGATTGATCACTCTTGGTAAGGTTACACCGAAGCATTAAAGTTACACTGAAGCATTCAAAATAGCTCATGCACGTTTAGCGTGCCTATGTTAGTCAGGGATGGGGGTGGGGGATGGAGGCTTGCTCGAGACAATCTCCAGCGAGCCATTGGAAAAAATTGAGTGTTATGTAAATTTAAATGAATGAAAAGTGTTTCCTGCTTAGTTCCCTTTGGATACATGAGGTTTTGCTACTGGAATATATGCAGAATTATGAAGTATATTCGTTTGACTTTCATTGATTAGGGTCAAGCGCTCTTTTTACTGACTGGGGCGAAGCACTAGCTTTCCCCGGGGGGGTTCTGCCATATATGGGCTATATAGGTATGTGCCGCTGTGAAGGGTATGGTTTTCAAGCAGTTTACTCTAGGATAAGGTATCATTTTTCAGGAAACTGATCAGTTGGTTGAAGATTTTATCTAGACCAGGCACACAGCTACTCTAGGATAGGAGGATTTGGGGAGTTTACTCTAGTATAGGGTAGCAAAATTCAGCTGAACTAGCTCTGGTAAAGGTTAAGGGTTCCAGGCTCCCAGTGGCACATCCCCACCCAGAAATTCCCTAAAGTGACTAACCAGATAGCCAGGCCTTGTGAAGGTCGAGCAAGAAACGGGAACGAAAGTACTCTCCTCTCATTGCATTTTTTTGAGTTACTACCCCCAATAAACACTGCTAAAACATGAAACCTATCAAAAATGTGTTTGCTGCATGTGACGGTAGCAAAAAGGGATACTCAGTGAACGGAAGTGAAAGCACTTTAATGTTGGTCCGACAAAAATGAGACGAAGACAAGGCTCCAGTTATGTCTGCCATTTTAAATCATTTCGACTTTTTTCCAAAGACTCACATCATTCTTCTGGAGATTGTAGTGCTAGGTAACTGAAAGAGTAACAGAAACATTAAAGCTAATGATGTTAACCTCTTGTCAATGGCCAGGAGTATTGACTTTTTTTTCAAAAGAACGTACATAGGTATGTTTTTGTGCTTTGGATCGATCATACGTTGCTTTCAATGTTTTGGTATGTGGTCCGTTAACCTTTGGAAAATAGATTCACATGAACCCCCCTACCTTTCGGAAATTACTGTCTTTGAACCCCCCCCTCTGCCTCGGAATTTTCAATGATCTTCCCTGGGGGGGCAGTATGGAAATTTTCTGGAACCACACCTTGCATGGCCTGAATGGCTCTCAGGCTCGCACTATGTCCTGTCTCTTCCATTTTATTCTGTCTAGGTAACAAAATTGTGTTTGCAGATCATAGAGGCTTTCTTAGCAGGGCAGGGGTACCCTTCATTTTACAAAGTGAGGAAGAAACCTTGTCCCTGTTGTAAATTTACTATTGTATATTTTGCACTTTAAAAGGGCCTCATTATGAAGAGCTAATGGTAGGGACCTGGATAATGCACTAGCCAAGTAGTTTCCCAATTTTGTAACTGATGATAATTTCAAACTCAAAAAGCTAAAAAAGCCAGATAGCTGTGATTTGGCAAACCAATAGAGAAAGTCCAGCATAGGGCCAAGGCTGCTGCCTAAGAATATTTTTTGGGAACCCTTTAGGCTCCTAAAATAAAAAGTTAGGAGCCTGAGCCAAATTTCTAGGTGCCTATTGATAAACTTAAATAAGTAAGCAGATGCTTGAAACTAGATTCATTCAAGTTTTGAATTTCCAGAAAAGTGCTTGTTTGTTTACTTTTATCAGCGGAAATGTTTTGCCCGTGGTCGACGAACACATGTTTCACGTTTTTGTTTCAAAAGTGCAAAATGAGCAGGGAATTCTGTCGTTCCTTCATTAGAAGTAGGCACAGAGGCTATTGCCCTAAGAATCATAAGCTTAGTCACCTGTGAGCAAATCGTAGGAGCTTCTGGTGACCGGGCGCCCATTAGGCAGCAGCCTTGAGGGCCACATGTTTCACTACAGATGACAGTAAGATTTTTGCTCAACCCCATACATTTTATTTTGCATTCAGCAATTTCATTAATATTTCTCACAAACTGTTTATGAATAGAGTGGAAACATGTATACATAATGAATGTTTGGGGCTGTGTGGAAATCTTAAGAAGGCGACTATGTACAATCTCAGATGGCATAGCCTTGAAGGATGCAGGGCTGTCAGCTGCCCATCTCTGATGTATAAGATTGTTCACAGCCTAGCCTGCGAAAACATCCTTTTCTCCTTGTTTTCGCCACTGGGGACATTTCATGGGGAGGAACGTCTGTGACTCAGTGGCAGGAATTCCATACCTGATGATGCAAAGCAATGTTTGCATAATAAATTAGGTAGTCATGGAGTTCCAAATATAAATTTGTCCATTTTACATGTCTTGTGGTCAATTCTGGTAAAGTGTTGTGTTTATCTGCTAATGAGCTCCAGTGAAACTCAAATCCTTCATCTAGAGAAGACTATATTCCACAAATATTGACTATTTTGTTAGAGATTCTTCGCATTTACATTTGGCCTTTGTGGTCTTTTGTCTGTTGTCTGTCATTCTGTCATTTGTAAACAATAGCTAAAACAATGCAACTACTCCGTCGACCAATCAGTGCTTCTGACCGGATTCTAGACAGATTTTACATCATCAGTATGGAATTTCTGTCTCTGAGTTGCAGACGTTCCTCTTTACGAAACGTCCCCAGCGGCGAAGAGCGAGGAGAAACGGATATTTTCGCAGGCCATTCACAGCCATGACTTGTGGACACTGAAAGTCAGATGCTCAGGAGTGGACGTAGTATTGGAAAAACCTAAGGATAATCTAGCACTCAAGAGCTGTTACAGAGTGAAACCATCTGCCCTTCATATTCAGAACACTTAAACTACTTGGATAAAAAACATTTCAAAAATAAGGCAGTCAAATTTGTTCTGACACTTTCTTAAGATTCTAAAACTTTGTGCGATGTCTTCAGGCTCCATATCATGCTGCTCTCTGAGGTGGTTTCCGATTGCCGATCCTTTGTGTTCTTCAATTCGTTGGTGTAGGTGTCGGCACGTGTAGCCGACATAGCCTGCATCACACAGGCTACACTGGAAAGAATACACCATGCATTGTTGACTCACAAGAGGCGGCTTGTCTTCCTTGACCTTAATTTCATCTTTGATCTTCCTACTTGTGTAAACTGGGCTGATTTCTGCGTTGATCTTCCTACTCAGGTCAGCCAGCTGTTTACGTACTACGTTTGCTGATTTCTGGTCTTTGAAGGGCAACACGATTCTGATTGGGGCTTCTCTTTTATCAGCCACTTGGGTGTGTGAATCCTCGGACACTTTGGATTCAATGAATTGGCGAATGGTTGACTGCACAAGGTCGTCTGGATAGCGCAGTCGGGAGAAGATCTCTTTAAGGCGTTCACATTCCTCGTGAAAAAACTTCCACGTAGACGAGAGTTTAAACGAACGGTTAAGCATGGTGTTCAGGAGTGACCGTTTGACTATCAGCCACAGGAACGTATAATTATAAACTTGCTAAGTGGCTGGACGAAAAGTTAAAGCCTCTGTCCGTCAACGAACACACCGTCAATGACATCTTTGTTTTTGCCGACGAACTTCGTGAAATGAAAATCAAAGACCATGAGGTTCTGGTGTCCTATGCAGCTTTCTGGCATTATTTTTACCTTTTAATTGTTTCAGTTTGTAAATTGGAAGAAATCTACTAGAACAAGTTAACACCTGTTTACTTGCATGTAAAGTCACAGGTTCCTTGATGTACACAACATTTCGTTTATTTCCACCACCACTCCTCAGTTTCGGAGAGCAGACTGGTGTGCCAAAATGGCAGTATAAAATTTGAAGGTTTTGAAAGTTTTATAACAATTTGTGTTTAATGCAAATAGTTGCAAATTGTTTTCACATAAGTTCTTGTAGTTATGGGTACTTTCAGTTAAGATTTTTAGCTTATGAGCACTTTGGATGACATGCATGTATGACAGGTTCAATGTTTAAGGCTATAAAGTGAATGGCTGTATAAAACTCAGTTTATTTTTGTTTATTCATATAGTCAAGCTAACTTTCTTATCAGGGAATATTCGGTTGATTTTTGTAGGTTATCAGAGGCCTTTTCTGGAGCTGCAAGCGTGCCTTTTAGTTCTGAAATCACACAGGCCTTAATGTCACCCATCAATGAGAATGATATTGAGATCAAACCTGATGGTATGCAGCAACTTTTATTATAAACTGTTGTTCTTGATATTTTTGGATTCCACTAGGTTTGATTGACATGACCTTTTATTTCCTGCATAGGATTAATATACTTACCTGAAATAAAATACAGGAGAATCCTTAATCAAGCATTTGGACCAGGAGGCTGGGCTCTACTTCCAAGAGGAGAATCTCTTCAGTTTCAGGTCTGTATCTTTGAATGTTGTATCTTCTACACCAAAAAGGAATACCTAGATTTTGCATAAACCTAACAAAATTTAAAATTTTTGGCTTGTTTTCAATCATCCATGTTTCCATGACAATAACGGAAATCTCATGTTTGACTTAATAAGTGTAGTGTCTTATAAATATATTGAACAAAATTTTTGTTCATGCCAAATTCAAGCTTTATAAAACTGTGAAAAGTTTGAACCCAGGAGTCATTTCATAGGTAGGTTGAGCATGATCGTGTGGGTGAACGTACCCTGCGAGCAGAAGCTATATTTTTGTGGTATGCAGTGGCGTGCAAAAAGTAGCCTTGCCAGGTCATACCACGAAAATGTAGCCTCTGCTTGCAGGGTAACGTGAATGTAGTCCTGAATAGGACGGTTGTTGACAGTGACTGACCTTTTTGAAAATCTGTGCAGTAGTCATCTTCAGAGTCAAAGTGAGTTGTATCACGTCTGTTGCTGGTATTTAACTCTGTTTATTGACCTGATTGGTCAGTTAAGTTGCGATGTTATTGGTTGTCTGTCGGTTAAACCATGATGTTATTAGCTGTGAAGACTTGTAATGTCATTGGTGGGTTATACCTGCCACAAGTCCTAACCCAATGAATGGTACAATCCACAACCTTTCAAACTGTGTTCGGCCACTTTTTTTCCGTGTTGATGGAACATAAAATACACTAAAATAACGTGATGTTTTAAACTTCTTTTTATTATTAAGTATGGTTCCAAGAAACCGTCATTACTGTCATTTTTTTATTTTATAGTATTTCTTTCTGTCTTTTTTTAGCCGACAGGGATTGAAATTCCTGATTGCATCTGTTGTATGTAACTTAAGGACAATACTCTGTAACCTGAGAATGTATACAGGAATTAAAACATCCTGAAGTTTGCAGAAAAATAGAAATATCCAACCTGGACATGGAAAATGTACATTCTTAAAGGAAGAGTGTAATACAGTGGTTTTGTGAATTGCAGAGTGACCGAGATAACAGCCAGTTGATTGTAAGGGAGTATGCCTTGTTTTGTTTGGGAAGATTTGTGGCGCAAACAGTCGGCGAACATACGTTTTATTCATCCAATAATATGGTATATGGAAAAGCTATGGAGGCTGCCAAGTCGAATGCGTTAATGAGATGTTGTAAAGATCTGGGCGTCGCAAGCGAGCTCTGGGATCCTCAGGTAACAGTTATTTCAATGCTAAAGCATTCTATTTGACACGATATTGTTCAATGCAACCAAGGGCACTTATCAAAATGCACAACTGGTCGGCTGGGCTGGATGTTTTGAAAATGAATAGGTTTTTTTTTTCAAGAGTGTTCACTAAAACACCCAGTTCTGCCTTGCCTGCTATTTGGAATATACTTTTCTGGCTCAGGAGACATTCCTGTCCAAGGGGGGAATAAGTTAGTTTGATGCTTTTGTCTGGCCATTTTGATTGGAGTGGTAGAATTAGTTTTTGTGGAGGAATGATGATGCAGGCAAACTTGATGGGGATTTGTATCCAGAGCACTGCGTCTGCTTTTCAAAACCAGGGATGTACATCATGATCAAGCCTATTGGCGGGCGAGTGATAACAAAGCAGCATATTATTAGTATAGTTGCTTTTTCTTATTAGTTGGTCTTAACATGCACAGCTGGTTCATTGGTTGTTATCTGGGATTTTCCCAATGTGTGATGTCAACTTCAAAAACTTATTAATAATTCATAAAGAAAAAACAAAAGAAATGTTAATGTTTAATGAGTATCTTTATATCTGATAAAGACATGGCTAAACTTTACGTCCAATTTTTTAGACCAAATTAACTCCAAATCGTAATATTAGTGCATGAATAAGGTGACCTATGACAGAGGTTTTGAAGCCGTTCCAAAAACTTGCAGTCGTGTATTATCATGCATATGAAGTTTTTAAACCTGATCATTCACTCCTGCTCGTATTTTAAACAATACTTAATATATATTATCGCCAGTATTTACCCAGAAGTGATTGTAGGGCACATTGGTTTAAGGTCTAATTCCCGTGCATACGTATGCATAATTTATGAAAAGACAAAGTGGCAAATTCCCCTGAGACGTTCATTGGGAAAACATAACATACAAGCTAAAGAGGTCTATTACGTCTTTACGTCGTAAGACCAACAGGGAGATCGTGTTCGTGTGTTGCGAATTGTCGGCTCGTTGAACAAACATTTTATTTTAAATGGAAACGTTTCTCGGATTAACATCGCGGTGATGATCTTGCCACTACTAATGCATAGTATTTCATCCTAAGTTTATCATTCGCTCTTATTTCAGTTCATCATTCAGTGGAAAGATAAATTTGCTCTGAGTGCCTGGTGTGAGAACGTACGAACCAGGGAGAAAAAAAAGTTGTGGAGGAGAAAGGATAGGAAAACAACTGATGCATTTCAATATCCGTGGAAGGAAATCAGCCAAGAAAAATGATGTATGATGTCACAAGAAACAAACCATGTGTAAATCTAGCGCCACGTGACCAGTGATGACTGATCGACTTCTTTTTTCTTAGGAATAATACCTGTCCAAGTTTGAGCATTAACTACGTCACAACTACGAACTCCATCAAAAAATGTCCACCTCAGCTGTATTAGATAAACATAAAGATTTGTTATGTGTAGTGTTACATTGACATTGCATTTGTCATACTGACGGAATGCGGACTGCGCTCGTACTTCTCGTCGCCGGGAGGTAAATACTTTGGGATGAATTTTGGGAGTTGTAAATACAGTAACTTTCATGGCAATCGGACGAGAGCGAAACGCTTTGGAAATCTAATTTCACATCATGGTGGTTTCATTTCCTTTGAAAACGTCTGTAAAAAGTTAATGGGAATTGGAAACCACTCGAATTGTTTTAATTGGGTCATTTTCATGAAAAATTGGCTATTTATAACGCCCTTTACAACATGGTTGCTGCGGGTCAAACAAATTACTCGAGTTCATGGAAAAGTCAGGGAATTCGGAAACCTCTGGTTGTTGTGACCATGTATAAGCGATCGATGAATTCTACTTGGAAGCAGTTGACAGTACAACAACAAGTAAAAGCTGAAACAAAACTGTAGTTTATTGAAACTCACATTTGACTTACAAATGACAACCCGGAATTAAAGACGTTAATAAACGAACGAGCGTCCGCCATGTTCCACAAAAGAGAACCCGATGAACTTGTCTTTATTCACCTTAAGGTAGATAAGCCTGGACAGAACAAGAAGCAAATATTAAACATGCTAGAAAACAATTCACCACCTCAAACGGCCACTCAGTCTGACTAATAGAAAGCAGCTAACGCTTTGAATTTCAAGGCATAATAGGGAGCTTAAGCAACAGCGTTTTTGAGCGACGGACGTCAACCGGAAGTGGACTTTTTGCATCATTGGGGAGTGGTTTGGTTGAAACTCTCGGGTAAATCGTCTTTAAAAGAGAAAAGAAACTCAGCAATACAAGTTTGTTAGCGTCAAGGCATATAAAAAGGGAGAAGGCCTCACTTCCGGTTGACGTGCGTCGCTCAAAAACGTCTTTGCTTAAGGTCCCTAATGTTTCAATCTTTTACGTCTTTAAATCATGATGGTGCTCTGTTGGTAGTTTAGTAGGGAATGATTACTCCTGTTTTCGTTTTCTTTGTTTCTTTGCACCGAGATCCAATCAACCATGACTACGGATAATAAAGCAGTAAGAAATAAAACTTGTATATTTGGAAAAGGTTAAGTTAGGTACGAGTTGATGAGCAGTTTTGTCACTACCCTATGACGTCGTTTTTGGCGAGTAAGCTTTTTATCTTTGAATTTCTAATTGATTTGCTTTTAATAAGAACAGAAATATCTGCATATTTTGTTGTTTCGCCATAATTCAGTGTAGATTTTATGTGGGTTATAGTTCCTCCATGTCCACTTGGAAGCACTGTAACTGAAAACGCATACGTCGCTTGAAAGTTGTCATCAAAGCTTCTATCAACCTGCAATCCAGTCAGAGTAACAATGTCATACATTATCTCGAAAATAAGAGAACATGAATACTTGTATTTGATTGCCACCAAGAAATGACAGTAAACTATGACCACTCGTGTTTTTCAGTGAACAGGGTGGCAAAGGGGTTTTCCGTGACGCGTGGTGGGACCCAAATTATCAACGTGATGCGTGACCGGGCCCAAATGAGTCGCGTGAGGCGTGATTTGGGCTGGCAGCGTGATGCGTGAGTTCTATTTTCACAACGCGTGACACGCTATTTTCCTTTGAAATTTCTGTGCTGGTGAATGTCATTTGAAACAAGAAGCAGAGACGCTAAAAATAGATAGTTATGACACCAGCTTTTTGCCCTTTTTTCTCCTTTCTCGACCTCTGATTTCCTCAGATCAAATGATAATATATACTTGTTCATCACGAATCACGGAAAAATTAAAAAAGATATATTAACTACATTATGTTATTTTTTCCGTGATGCGTGATAGCTTAAAATAATTGGCGTGATGCGTGAAAGGTACCCCCACTTTGCCACCTTGAGTAAAGCAAGAGCGATTTATGTGTTGACAACAGAAATCTTAATTAATAAGAATTCTGCATTGGGAGGAGAATGCAAAAAAGTAAAACGCCAGGTTCTTTTTGTAGTCAGTTCCATCTTAGATCTTTCCCGCTTGCGAGTCTCCTGCTGTCCTCGCGAGAGACAGTTTTGGTCGCTCTACTGTCTCTGAGGAAAAAGAAACCACTCCTCGTAGAGCATAATCATTTAGGGAAGAAGCACATAACGATCCTTACGTAGGTGAACTGCTAATGGCAAACTGTTAATAAATCGCAGAAAAACCTCTTTCCTTCCCCAATAATTCACTTGAAATCTATCTCTGAAAAGGAGCTGTTTCAGTAAAACATACTGACAAACGTGTAGCAACGACCCCTCTAAAATGAATAATCCCTTTAGTCCCGTTCGAACGATTTTACTGAGCTTTTGTTTAATCCGGGTTCAGTTATGAAAAACTCATGTTACTTAGTGCACAAAAGTCACGTTAATACTTTAATTGAAACCATGGTAACAAAAAGGCGTCTGGGTTCTATAGCTCTGCAAGTAAGGAGCTGAATGGTGTAACAAAAAACGTGTTTGCTTCTTGTGAAGTCGTGTAGCAGGCTTAGTGCAAATAAAAGTGTACATATTTTTTCCAAAGAGTTTTCTCTAAACACTAACCTTTTATCAGAATCCTTTGTTATGGCCGGCACCTTGCTGAATGTGGCTTGGAACATTTCTCTAAAATTTCACACAGAGAAATGCCATAGAACTTTGTTAATACAGTTATAATTATCGTTCGTTGGACATGCAAGTTGTTAAGTTCTTGACAAGTAACCCCTATCAGATAATGATTGTTACCCTGGAAATGACCACGAATCCCATTCGCCTGAACTCGACGGTCAGGATTACTAAAGGAGGCTAGTGGTTGTGCGTCAGTGCAAAAGTGATACAAAACTGATTTTAATAACTAAGATAAAATGGTGATATATCGCCAGAACTGTATCACTAGAGCCAATCCCTCCACGTTAGCTTCATTTAATTTAATTTTTCCGCGGTTTTGAAGAAATTAGTGGAAAGTATTAGTAAAGTATTAGTATCAAGGGACTTGGTAGAGTATTTAGGGAGTGGTGCAACTCAAAGATCGCCACCTTGTCGCGGTCGGTGTCTCAGTGATCCCTAGAGCTATGCTGGCGGGAGACAGGTCGAAGGGTAGAGGCCTGACGAAACGCGATCTACTGGTCCTCCAGGTTGAGGCTGGACACAGGACTAACAATCCTGTTCCGTAAAAACACTCCTGTTACGGAAACGGCAACAGAAGAAATCGACGCTGCTGGGTGTGATGGGCTTCTAGAATCATACTCGTATGTACGACAATGGGGAAAGCCAGAAGGAGGCCACTGACAGGAAGATTGAAGTCTTGAGCGCCCAAGCCAACACCATAATTGGATTCTGGAACGTGAGAGCCATGTATGAGACAGGAAAGCTGGCACAAGTGACAGAAGAAAAGAGACACTATAATCTACACATTACAGGAATCAGCGAGAGCAGATGCACAGGATCAGGCAGATGCAGAACCAACACCAGAGAAACAGTGCTGAACAGCGGTAGAGACGACGACCAGCACCATATCCTGAGGAGACCAAGTCGGAGAGGCTGAAAGAGACACGCACGCTACAATAAAGGGAAGCTGACCGAACAATGAAGAGGATAATTATCAGAGACCTTAAGATACCCCGATATCGGTGTACGGGTACGGGTAGTGTACCCGTACACGTAAAATGTTCATGTACGTGACTATTTCGATTAAGATACCCGAAGAACAAGCACGCAAAATTAACTTTGTACATGCATGTCGCTTAATGCATACAAAATCTCTCTCAAATTCTACACTTCATATCTTAACAACAAGCTGCAACAAATAATTCATTCATACACAAGCTTATTGAAATGTCATAGAAAGATTTTAAGAAACTTGGCGGGAAGTCCCTCGACCGAAAGCTTGTTATCGCAAACCCCGCCATTGGATCGAGGCACATCACCAAACAATTCCTTTGATTGTCAACTTCAACAGTGACTCCTATGCTAAATTTTCAATGCTATTTCTTTTGCGAAACTCAAATGTTCGGGCAATTCTCAGAAATCCCCCCAAATACCTCTACAAATTGATATCGTTTCAGAGTTGAACTTGCGCATTTGAGGTCCAAAATCAATACATTTTGAAGCGCTTTCTTTACAGCTAAAATTCAAATTTGGCAAAAATATTTGAACAGACTTGCAATAACATTGCCAAGGAGTCATACAATTTACATTTGTACTTAAAAAGTCTTAAAAACTTACTCGTTTCTCCATCATGTAGGACTTGCAGCTACTCGTAAATCTTCTACGGGTAAACTGGTGTCTACCCCGGAAAAACGGCTGGTTCTACCGGGTAAGGTCGATGACGTCACCACAAAATCAAAAAAACATGGCGCTACCCGTTACCCGTACACCGATTTCGGGGTATCTTAAGGTCTCTAATAAGAGCAGACAAGCGGGCGTACATGGAAAGCCTAGCAAGTTAGGCAGAAAAGGCAGCCAGCAGAGGACAGCAAGGAAAGGTGTACAAGATCACAAAGTTAGTCAGCGGCAATTACCGAGAAACAACAGACTCGCCAATTATGGACAAGCAAAGGCGACCTCTTACCACAGAAGCAGAACAAGAAGCTAGATGGGCGGAACACTTCAGTTAAGTTCTAAACAGACCACCACCTCCAACGGACGCAGACGTGCAAGATCCTGGAGAAGACCTAGAACTCAAAACTGCACCACCAGAGAAAGAAGAGATTATGGCAGCCATCAGATCCCTCAAGAACGGAAAAGCCCCGGGTCAGGACAGCCTTAGCGCAGAGCTATTTAAGGCAGATCCGGAGTTTGCAGCACAAGTTCTTCAGCCCCTCTTTGCAGCCATATGAGAGTAGAAACAGCTACCAGAAGACTGGATAGCGAATTTCAGAGGGAGTAGATCAGCGATTGAGAAACGAGCAAGGGGGTTTTCGAAAAGGAAGAGGATTCATAGACCACTCACCCTCAAAAACATCATTGAGCAGTGCACAGAATGACAGAGACAGCTGCACATCGACTTTGTAGATTTGAAAAAGCCTTTGATAGCGTCCACCGAGATGGTCTTTGGCGCATCCTCATGGCATACGGGATCCCACAGCAGATTGTCCAATTCATCCAGAGCTTCTACGACAACTTCACGTGGGGAACAGCAAGTCCAGTTTTGAAGTCAAGACCGGTGTCAGGCAAGGCTGTTCAATGTCCGCGCTGTTTTTCAACATCGTTATCGGCTGGGTGATGCGGCGAACAACAGAAAACCAAGCACGTGGCATCAGATGGACCCTCTTGTCAACGCTTGAAGATCTGGACTTCGCTGACGATCTCGCACTGGTCTCACACACCCACCAGCACATGCAAGAGAAGACGTCCCGTCTTAGCACTTTTTCCCAGTAAGTAAGCCTGAAGATCAGCCAGAGGAAGACAGAAGTCATGACGCTGAATGTACAACATCCCGCACCAGTCAAAGTGAACGGAGAAGACATTCCAACAACCGAGGAGTTCACTTACCTTGCCAGCATTGTCAGACATGATGGCGGAGCAGGCAAAGGACAACAAGAATCGCCTCAGCAAGGCCAGAAACGCATGTAGAATGATGAACAACGTTTGGAAGTCATCCCAGTACAGCACCAAGACCAAACTAAGACTGTGCCAGAGCTGTGTGCTTTCCACTCTACTGTACGGCTCGAAATTCTGGAGGATGACGGAGTGTGACCTGAACAAGTTGTCCACCTTCCATACAAAGAACCTCAGAAGGATCCTGTGTATTTTCTAGCCTGAGACTATCTCCAACCAACAACTTCTCGCCCGCTGCAACCAAGAGAGCATGGAGACCATCATCATGCGAAGGCGATGGAGATGGATCGGACATGTCACCCGCAGAGAGCAGGGCAGCATCACAAGCCGAGCCCTCGCGTCTCTTCTCTCGAAAGAAAAGGTCCGACGCCAAGGGATTAGCGGTGTAATAGCCAGATATTTTACTGACGTTTCTAACATTGATACTCATAGTCTCCGAGCCGAAGGAGCAACGGCTGCTGCTAATGTAAGTATTCAGGACAGACTTTTTAAGTGTTACGGCCGTTGGGTGATTGAGAAAGCAAAAGACGATTATTTTAAGAACAGTATTCAATCGCGTTTAGCGGTCTCTAGATCCTTAGGGATTTAATCCTTTCCGTAATTTGTTAAGACCGAGCCATGCAGGTCGTGGGAGATTATTCATAGGGCCGGAACGTTTCCTTTGTTTTGCCGTTGCCAGCACGGAGAGGTTTTTTCATCCTATGAGTGCCCGTTAGTTCTCCCCTTTTCGTTCTTGTCATTTTTTACAAATGTTAACCGAGCTTTATTTGTTACCACCTTGATTACAATAACTCGTGCGGCCTCCAGTCAGAACGCGATGGCAATAGGTGTTTGTTTGTATTTCCTTTTTCGGGTTTCACACGGGAGTTGAGGTGTTAATTGGATATTAAGACAAGAGCAGGCTATATCAAAAGCTACTTTAAAAATCGCCAAATAATACAGCTGCAGTACCTGGAGTGTTGTGTGAGATAGGCAGCCAATGCTTCTTGTAAAGCTCGTGCTTCCAAGTGTGCCTAAAACAAAAATCGGACCGTGAGCAAAATATTTAGAGAACATTCGATTGGTCTGCAAATATAGTAATAGGAATACAACGATTACATTAATACGAGTCCTTCCTAGAATGCTTCATAGACCCGAACGATGGGCCAGCGTTAGCCACGATTGTGATATATCCATATTAACTCCAAGTATCTTATAACTCTTCGGAACACGGTCTTAGAAATAACAAAATCCTGTTTTTAGGTCATCCTTTTGATTGGATCTTTGTCAAAGAACCTTTTTAAAACGGAGCAAACGAATACCATCTCATCCCTCTTACTCCACAATAAAGGATTTTTTTCTCTGCAAAGCCTACTTGTGCGAGAATAAAGGAGCTATCAATAAAATGTTTTTGTAAACGCACCGTGACAGCACCAGCTGAAGTAAACGTTTTGACCGCAGATACGAGTCTGCAAAACTCATCCGCTAACATGTCAGTCAGTCGGCACAGCACCTGAGTCAGTAGCTCCTCTGAGACAGCAAACACCTGCCCACAAAATAGTAGTATTAACAGAGACCTGTAAGGCCCTAGTCAGACGTCAAAAATCACATGAGACGAGCCTAATGCTAACTGCCAAGTTCGACGTTTGTCCCTGACCTAAAATACAGCATTTCGGTGTACGGGTAGGGGGAAATTTTCCCGACCCATGGCCGCAAATGCAGGTAGACCGTCTCTTAACCTGAAGAAACAGCCCAGCTAGCGGGTAGAACGATGATACCACACCCACAGCTGGTAAATTATTAACGCCTTTAACTACCGGCGGCAAACATGTTGGCATCCCAGAATCCGTAGGGAGAAAGGGTCCAGCAGCGACTTAATATTAAATAAGTTAATAAATAAGGAAGGTTTATTCACTCCTGTTAATTTTACAGGCACAAGAAAATGACGGAAGGTAAGTAGAGCTGAGCAAATAAGACAGCCTGGTTAAAAGCTCAATTTGTAGTTGCTAGGTTACAGTAACGGCTAGCGAGGTACAACGCTATCAAGTGGTCAAAGTGGGTCTTGAACCCGGGATGCCCTCGGCCACACTGTCACTACTCTTAAGCTCTTAAGTCTTACATCCGTCTCGGCTTGCACTGTCACGCAATGAAAAATAAAAATGCAAACCATTCAATACAGAAGGACTAGAATCTGGGAAATGAAAAAAGATAAAAATACAGAAACCCTTGCCAAGAATCAGGTCTGTGAAATATTTCAAATGCGAGATATTGGGAAAAACGGTTTACCTAAATTTATAAAGCTTTGTATGGTAACGCCATGTTGGTGTCCCTTTCAGGAACACCAATATGGCCGCCGGATACCAACAGAAACATCTGTTTTCGAGTTTTCCTACTAATGCGTGAACTCTTCGCTTGAGGAACTCATAAAGATTACAGAAATATTTATTCTGAGACAAGGAATGTTTAGATTGCAAAATCTTCAAAAATCGGTAATGTTTTTAACCCACATAAGAGCTTTCCCGGCCGCTAGCTAAATGCCGCGTCACGCAAAAGCCTGGAAATTCAAGTGTCCTCTCTCGCAAAACGAAGAACCCTTTCGAAACAAAAATTTGTTTATGTAAAGATGTTTAGGTACTGTAATACCTCGTGAAAGTAGAAACTCAGAAGAATCAATAGTTTCTTATTTTGATTTTTGGTGACGTCACGTGCAACCCAAGAATTGTGTGAGCAGTCAACAAAACCTGGACGAATATTATGTGACATCTGTGTCAGAAAACGTGAAAAATAAAGGACAACAACTATCAAAACAACACCAGGAAAATTAAAGCAGTTTATAACTGAATGAATATAACGCTTATTACAGAAATACGTCGTCGATTATAGAGGGAAATTCGCATTGTTAAGAAAACGTCTTACGTCAAGAGCCCATAAGAGCCAACGTGTCGAAAATTTTGCAAATATTACTTCTGAGTTCGCTAATTAAAGAGCTGGAAATGCTTATCACTATTTAGTATGAATGCTATGACCTAGCCTGTTCCAAGCGTTCAGATAGTGGAGAGCGGTGCGCTACTTTTTACTTCGCATCGCTCCCCACTATCTAAACGCCTGGAACAGGCTAGCTATGACCTGGCTTGACCTCCCCGTGATCCGCCACTGATCATACTTACCTGCGCATGCACAGTAACAAGGTTCATTAGAACCTCCTTCACATAGCTTCGAACATCTGCAATAGGATACAAAAAAAATTCATCTCAGTAGCGCAAACTCACAGAGAAGTATAAGAACCTCCCTGAAAACGCAAGAAAACACTGCCAGAATCGGATCATTAGTACAAGACAACCTACCTGACCAAAATAAAATTGCCGCTAACAAATGTTTACCTTTTGGTGGAAGGCAGTTGTGCCATTTAAAGTCGCATATCGTCATCCCAGGCTCCACATATGCTATCAGTGGGTCGGCTTTCTGTTCAATGTATGCATCAAAAATCTTCCCTTCTAAATCGTTTAACTCACTTGTAAGATCCTGAAGACAATAGAACAGACAGCATTGGTTTTTTCTGTACCTATATAAAGGCGTTGAGTCACAATTGAAAGAAAAGATGAAATTACTGATGACACAGCGCCAAGTCATTCATCAATGAACGCTTCAAATCGTTTAGTAACCTTTTTATTTAGTTCATATTAATAAAGTTCTGATAGGTGTGTTACCTTCTTGAGCTTGTCACTGACAGGGTAGTCATTACTTCTAAAGCAGTCAACTAGCTTGGAGAGAACATTGTTCCGCACATAGCGACAGTTGTTTAGTACAATCAGCAGCCTTTCATCCTGGCAATGGCAATAGATTGAGTTAGTCTGGGTTCCAGAGACACAAACGCATGGTTTTAAACCCTTGATTGTTTGGCCTTATAAGAAACCTTAACCTGTGGTCAGATAGGGAGAGACGATCGGAACGAAAGATTCAGCGTTCTTGTTGGATAAGTTTGGACCAACACGTCGGAGTCGTTTGAGGATGGCCACAAAAAAGTGTGATAAGTGTCACAATTCTGCATTTACCGCGGTAAGTTTAGCTTTGTCAGTAACCTGTTGGTGTGGAGAGCGGGAGGTCGTGGGTTCAATTCCCGGGACAGGAGCAATACACGTGGGCTTAAAAAAACTGAGATAGGGTGTACTGCCTTTACCTTGCAAACAGCTAGACCTTTGCTTGTCTAGGATGACCACGTAGAAATAGTAAAAACCGGGTCGTCAGTTAGTACTTGCGTGCTAAATACATTGACACCTAAATAAAGTACGTTGTTTCTGATAATGCTGCCTGTATGCCTTCACTGTCTGTCACTACATCGCTACCAAAAAAAGCAATAGTGCTTAGACTACGGGCCAAATTTTGGAGTCATACAGTCTGAACTCAAGTGAAGACGTTGATAGCCTGCTCTTGTCTCCGTGTGACAAACGACGCTAACAAATTTTAATAACATATGTGCACCATTAACTTACAATAACAGGAGTGCTGTCCTCCATTGTCGATAACGATGACCTCTCCAAGTTGTCCTGAGAACCAATCGAGCTACTTTCCTGAGGGCCAGACCTGATTACACAACAAACACATCACCACAAGAACTTCAACACATAACCCAGCACAGGTGCATGTACGCCGATCTCCGTATAATAATAAAGTAATAATTAAGTCTTCATTCGGTCAAAAGACAAAAATACTTATCTTTTGTTACAAGTGTATTTAATTCAGAAATTTTACATCTAGTAGAAAGTATAAAAAGGTAAAAATTAACAATTAAAATCTAGCAGATTACAAAGCTAATTCGTATTTAAAAACTTAACGGTTAATAAAAGAGTGTTTAAAACGCAGAGTTATTAATCTTAGGTTTATAACAAGTTTCGTTGCTAAGATGATAGCTAGCTAGACGAGTCGACACGAGGCATTATAAATAAGAGTAGATGTCCTGTAGAGTTTGAAACTTTCCTATAAACAGATACAGGGTCTCCAGGTGCCGACACAAAGTCGGAGACCGAGGTGTTGCATTAAAGTTGTTGTTAGCAACCAATTTGTATAGGTAATAGCATGATTTGTGGTGATATTTGGCATAAATACCACGAGTGATATTTCAAAATTGTTATATAAAATTTCACGAGCCGTTAGGCGAGTGAAATTTGAGACAATTTTGAAATATCACTAGTGGTATTGATGCTAAATATCACGTACAAATCATGCTGTTATTTGTTTATACTACTACCCACAAAAAGTTTGTAATTTTCACATGTAGGTATTTCAAATTAAGCTGAAATACCACTGCTCTAAGCCAATCAAATTGCAGAAATTTCTCATGTAGTAGTATAAGATCATAAAAAAACAAGGAAAATACGTTTTATTCCAATACAAATTAGTGTACAAAACAAGCATGAGATGAAAAGAAAACAAACTCTTACAGGGAGACTTTGTCTGACTCCTGATCGGGTTGAAAGGCTAAATGTTGCAGGCACTCGATAAAGGCCTAAGTGGAGGAAGAAAATACACATTTGTATTTGAAGTTTAAATTATAACAATACGAGTGTCTAAGAGATAGAGTTTACTGTCACTGATGCATGGTAACTCAGGGAGTCACTGAGGTAAATTACACAAACAGTTCACACAGAAACATACACACAGAACTTACTCTACCCTGCTGTACAACAAACCTCAAACATGTCCTTGAAAAGATCAACAGCGCTTGTCTTCAATTGAATATTCTACATGATGGAAGGTAAACGATTCTTTGAGTAATGTGAGTAGAATAATGTCAGTAGAAGCTTGTTGGTTCTACAACAAGAAGTCCTTATACCTCTGTCTCCAGGGGTCAATTTAATAAAACTTTTACAAGTCAAATTTACGAGTGTAGCTATTGTGTTCAGACCCTAAAACAATGGTTACACTTGTAAATTACACTTGTAAAAGCTTTATTAAATTGACCCCAGATGTCAATATAATAAGACTTTAACAATGTAATTTACAAGTGTAACCATTGTTTTAGAAACTGAAAACAATAACTAAACTTTTGAACTACACTTGTAAAAGTTTTATTTAATTGACCCCAGAGGAGCGCCGATGAACAGGACTATGGAAAATTGAAAACATATAAAAGCCAACCTGTTTCACCCAGGCTGTGGAGGAACCTGTACTTATCATCAATAGGCATGCGTTTTGTGCACAATAAAAAGATTTCGGGTTTTTTATGCCGACCGAAACAAAAGCATTTTGAATAGAACGTTATGGGAGAAAGGGGCTTTTAGGAAGGGCTAAAACCCTTTCTTTTCAAGAGTTCAGTTTAAAAGGTAGTTAACCCTCCGGTAACTCAGCACTGTTACCTTTCTCCTTTCCGTTTCCGCCCCATGTGTGACCATTTCTCGCAACGTATGCAGTGTTTCCATGACAATATTCTCAAACATCAGGGGCTGGAGTAGAAAGTAGTGGATAAGTACATGTAGTTGGATAATAATTAACAGCTTTAGCGACACGTAAAAAAAACACGGCTAAGGAAACTGTTAACGACTGCGGATACCAAGAAACCTCACATTTTAATTCAATTTTCGTGGGTGTTAAAAATGCTGAAAATACAGGAAGAAACGCTCTTAATTTATACCGAGGAATTATCGCGCCCCCAAAGTTACGTTTTAAGTTCATTGAGTCATATGATTACCTGCTTACTACCACAAAGAAGTAGAAATTGAAAGGACGTGTGTCGCGTTCATCCAGCCTTGAAAAAAAAATGAATCCTAGAGTCCTAGAGGGCAAGAATGTCAAGGACGTGAGGGTAGGACGCTCACTGGTTTCCTTAGAGCAGAAACAGGGGACGTGTGAGAGATCTCCTTGAGGCTGTCGGCTGTGTCGGTCACTGAAGCCCCAACGATCTACTAAGGTTAAGGAACAGCAGCAGCATGAAGCAGAAGCTAGTTTCTTGTAACTTTATGGGCGTTCAAGATCTTATTCTTAATACGGCTGTAGTTATTTTCATGGAAAGGTAATTCAGCCGAAAGAAGTTCATGCAGCTCCAGTTCTACCAAATGCCTCTTGCAAGCCGTGCCGCCTGCATTATGCGTGACTAATTGTTTACTAAATCGATATTCACTTTGTCAGCCAATTCTGAGTTACCTACCAAGCTTGTGATTCGACCGACGCCTTCCTGTGATTCCAAACTCCATAGCTCATTACAATGCAAGGACTTGATATCTGAAAAAATATATGTACATATTATATCAACAAGTACTTTCCAAATGTCGACTGATTCCCATGGAAACGCCCGAGCAAAAACTAATGAGATCAGGCTGACCGTGATTAAAACCCTGTCTCCGTTCACATGATCCCATCATTAGGGCGATGACGTTAAGCCTTTCGCTTTGTCTCCTCCATCCTTATACATTAATCGGAAGGAGACGTGAAAAAAAAATCGAGACAAGACTAGGTGACGTAGGCCCGCAGTCATGGTCTAACTGACTTGCATTGTCCCGTCCTAGATAAACATGGACTGAAGTGGCTGCATGCTGATGTCCGATCTCATCTCGCAGGTCCCTCTGCGATTCAGCTACAAGCTGCAAGAGATGGAAAACTGGCACTGTATCGTTTCGTTTAGATTACCTTCAATAGCCTCCTTAAACACTTCTTTGGCGCAAAGTAGTCTGAGATCACCGACAAGCTTCTTGATTCGTTCCAAAGCTTGTGGCGGTAGAGACAACTTCTGTAAAGACTCCATACAAGACCTAGTACCGAAAATGCAACATATTAAAATCTCTGATCTCTTGGTCTGTTTCATCAACTTTTGATGACTTAGAAGGTAATTCTCTTTCTGTCTCGACTTATTGACAAAACTGGCAAAATCAAAATCTTCTAACGGTCTGTTCTGTGATTCCTGGTCTCAAAGCTCTCTTTAGCAGTTAATCATCCTAGGGCGAATTACAAATACCAATATCGCTTAATTCTGTTCAGTAGCTTATGACTTAATTCACTTAAAGCACTCCTGACAGCTAAATTTGGGACACATGAAACTGTTTTTATGTTTCGTCTGTTCTGGCTCGCCGGCGCTACTTTGTACCTGACATGTCTAACACAGGAGGGAAGCCAGGCACCCACTCCATCTGCAGGACTCTGCCATGATGAGCTTTGCTTCTCTTTGCTGGAAATACTTAGCACTGCAGGGGAACTTGGAAAGAATGCCGCCTTTATCAAATCTGCATACAACGACGCCACATCGTGGATCATGTCCTGAAAACAAAGGGATCTGGTTAAAGGCACCCCACCAAAGCCGAGAACCGGCTTGACATAATTCATATAGTCACTAACGACATAATGTGCCAGTTAATGATCTTTCCACATATTCACAAGGCTAAAATTTGACCTTTACTACTAGCCATTTCAAATATCAAACGCCTTAAAATGAACAAAGTTTTCATTTCAAAAACTACAGTGTAAATGATACAAATTATACGAAACAAACTCAATTGTCATGCACATGGTGCCCATTTAGTTGCTACTGAGAAGAAAGTGCTTAACTGATGGTTTTTGTATAGTTTGTATTAAGGTAACCCACCTCAAAAGTTTTCCTCTTTTGTTCAGTTGCATTAGGTTGTTTGGATGATCCACTGCTAGACTAAAGAATGCATCAAACAGTGACTATTACCACAAGCTATCATAAATACAACAACAACCAAAAAATACACGTTTCATTCTCGCTCGTCCTTTTCTCTGACCCTCTGATCAAAAATGATCTTTCACACAAATCTACAAGACTTTCTATGAGTTCTTTTTTTGTGCACATACATCAGCTGCAAGATCGCCGTTAAAATACGCCTGGCCAAGTTTCCACAAGTCCGGTAAGCCCTCTATTAACAGTTCTGAAAGTTCTTCTACAAACAGTACGCGTTGTGGTACGGCACTCACACCTTTCACTGAAACAAAAAGAAAATTAAAAGCACAAACTAAGACAGGTCTGTTGATACAAAGAAATGACACGCGTGACACCAAACAAACTGCATCCCTGTGGACATGAGTTTTCTTTGTATGAGAAGAAAAAAATCATTTTTATATCTGTAGTTTCGCACTTCGCCTCGCTTTGAAACAAAGGCTTGGAGCAATTCGAAAAAAGCCTAACTATGCAGTGTGGTGATGATGATAATGATGATGTTGTTGATGATGATACAATACAATACAATAGTTTATTGACACTCCCCTGGTGGGGCTTTTCAGTGACAATGCAACTAAAAAAAAAAACTAATTAAGATAAGAGAAGTAGTTAACAATTCGATTAAAAGGAAAGAATGCGGTGAACAAAGCAATATAAACATACCTATTTAAGAATTAATCGTATAATAAATATTCTCACTACGTACTATACAATATGCATATTTTAAGTTAAAATAAAATAAGATACTAGTAAGATACTAAAATACTATCATAACGTGCTATTTAAAAAGTCAGTAATCAACTTATTTTTCAGACAAAATTTAAAAGTAGAAATGGATTTTGCAGTTTTAAGAGTACTGTCTAGATTGTTCCAAATGTGCACCATGCGGTAGTGGAATGTTCTCTGTCCGGTACTCGACTTATACAAGGGGATGTTTAATAATTGGCAACTTCGAGTCACGCGCCCGGTGACCGCAATTCTTGTTGTAAATTGATCGCTGAGGTAATGTGGAGCTTGACCAGTCATGCATTTAAATGCCAAGAGAGCGTCGCGGAAGAACAGCTTTTGTTTAATTGGAAACCAACGTAGATCTCTTAGTGCGGGGGTTATATGATCAAATTTCCTGGTACCTGTAATAATGCGCGCGGCAAAGTTCTGCACTGACTGTAGTCTACAGATATTTTTGTTCGAGGTGTTCGACCACACTGTGGAACAGTACAGTAATTTGCTAAAGACTAGGGCATTTATTACTGTCACCAGTTGGTTACGGTCAAGAACATGCTTAACCCGACTGATTTGTGCGAGGCTTGACATACAAGATGACGTAGTTTTTAGAACATGGTCATCAAACGTTAGTTGTGAATCTAAAACAACCCCAAGATCTTTGGCCGAAGATGTAAGAGCAAGATCTTTTCCTAGAAGAGATATTTTGAAGTCGGGGAGTTTGGCAAGTAGTTGTCGGCTTCCAAAGACTACGAGTTTTGTTTTGTCAGGATTTAAAAGTAGAAAATTGTTAAAACACCAATTACGTGATGATGATGATGATGATGAAAGGCCATTCTAATGGGGCTTCAATCTATTCAAACTAATTGAAGAAATATGTAAGTGCTGTTTTCGATGTACTAAAAGAATTCAAAACCAGCCACAGAACAACTCTTCTAATAAACCCTTCATTTGGAAACGACACGCTTTGAGGCTAGCCTAGATTTTTACCAAATGTGTTATAGAAAGTCTTGCGGCTGATTAACTAGCGGCTCGATTTATCAGAGATTTCACCCTTTGTATACAATGTACATAGTCAGCAAAAAACTGTAACTATGGTGACTTACTGCTGCACTCTACTGATGAGGTCTTATTTGGTGGTGACGAAACTCCAAGAATCCCCAGAGATTCACTTCGGTAGGATGCTAAATTATGAATAAGATGTGTTATTATTTATAACCCTAAATCAGACTTAATTAACACAAGACAAAATGGAACATAAATGACAACAGTCTCTTAAACGTATCTGTATCATAATGAATTGAAATCAGTTACAAACCTAAAGACAAGGCACTTCTTGATGCTCTGATGTCTAAGTCAACCTTTGCTGAATCAACTTGAAGCAGTGGAACAGAATCTAAAGGGGAGTGAAAACACAGTAAACTCCCCTTTGGGATGGAACACCAAGACCTTGTTATAGAATAATTTATAATGTGATAAACATAAGACAATGGTTTATACCCTTAGATTTGTGATCTTCTTGAGAGCTCATCAGTAATTTGAGTAACCAGTCTTTCTGATTGGCAAGGCATTCCCAAGCAGGGTCCCCCTGATAGTCTAGGTCTACCAGATATCTGAAACCAAATTCCACATCTCAGATTGTAGTGACTACAAAAACAGTTAATTTGGCCATAAGTTACAAATATCCACAAATCAAAATATGCCACCCTCAACTGCAAGTTGCAACTTAAAGGTCTTTATAAGGTCTTACTGAAAAAACACACAGAAAATATTGATCATTTCATGCAGTGAAGTAATGATCTAGATCATGGCAACATGTTTAAGGAATCGTCAGGCCAGTGATATTTAATATTAACTTCCTCAGCCAGGTTTTCCACTGCCAAGAGCCTATTTTGCTGCTTTTGAATCTACATACAGTTTGGATAAAGTTTAATCACAATACCGTTCTCTAATTGAAAAGTATTTCTTACATTAATTTTATCTGATTAATTTAAGGAAATAATTAAGAAACGGTCCAGATAAGAACGATAGCAACAACGGCAACGAACATGTTGGAATGCAAAAAAGGTGCTAACTTTTCTATTGCCTGTACTTACTTCTGATTGGCTTAAACAGCAAAAGTTAACAAAACTTCATAAAGCGGTACATATATTCATCCTTACTTTCCAACCATCTTCCATATAACAAAATCTGGTCTCAGTTTGAATAACAAAGAAATCCTATGTGGGGAACATGTAAAATTGTAAACTTTTCTTGGCTGTTGTTTTCAACTCTTGTGATTGGTCAAAATCTTTTAACACAAAAAAACACCCTTTCAAAGTGTAGTGTAAATGCATTTTATTGTGTAAACGGCCTTCATGTAGGTTTATGCATTCTCTGTGTAAAAATGAGAACATTCCTATGTGGGGAAAGCACCGTTGCCGCATAACAAAAGAAATTGCTATCCACCTTACCCGGATCATTACTTAACAATGAACTAGAAAATAATAATTTGAAGTTAGTAATACAAACAGATTAACTTAACCTGCTTTAAACTACCATACCCAGACATAATTGGTGACATCCTATCTCTTGGATATTTACTCCTAAAACATAGCCTTAGCTATACTGGACGACAACAAACGATGAATTTGCAATGAGTTGTTCTTGAAAAGAAGAGTTCTGTATGCTTTCGTGTTTATCATTACAACATGGTGAACCACCAAATGTTGTTAAATTGCAGAAAAATCATGGATGTCAATCTAACTGAAAAGAGCTGATTTTGCTTGCATGACTGCAATAGATGATAAAAGAATTATATAAATTTACCAAAAATTGCTTTGGATGCTGCTGATTACCGGTAGAGTGAGATAATTTTCACACTTTATTATTTTACATGATAATTACCTAATGAGTCTCTTCTGATCTTCTAATGGTGATGGCAAGTCACTCAGTTTTAATTTAAGATGCTGTCGAAAGCCTTCTATTTTTGCTTCAACTTCTTGCAGCACTGCACATTAGAAAAGGAAAAAGTACATAAGGACAGATCTGAATATATAAACTCCAGCAAGAAGAAAAACATGACTCTATAAACAACATGTTGGTCCATAAACAATAGCAACAATACACAATCAGCACACCTCTTTTGAAAATCTTTATATCCGTTCCTGCAAATAATGACTTGGCCCTTCCATAATCACTAATTACCATCTCATATTCACCCTAAAGAAATAAGTAAAGACCAGATCCATTTACTACAAAAAAAGAAAATAGCCAAATTCAAAGTGACTTATTTTAGGAGTTTCAACATTATTTTAGTCTCAAGATATACAATTTATTCATTAAAAATATTTGGCCATTTCTGATTGGCTCCAATCCCCCAGCTAATTCTTCTTGACCAACAGGCGCTTGCCATAATTAATTGGAAGATTTAAGCAATATACCATCAATTTGATGGTATATTTGATATTGAAGTAATGCAAGAATACACAAAACATCTTGCTCAATGGATTTTATCTACTTTTTGAGGAGTATCTACAAGATAAAACATCTGTTTACATCCTGAAACCATGCCGAGAAGTATAGGCCAAATATTTTTTGAAAACCTAGCTTGGACGTAAGCATATTCAAAACTAAAAAATATTTTGAATGAATAATAATTAACAATTTGAATTTATGAATTCAGCTGTCCAAAGATGTGAAGAATTATGCAAATCATCTCAGAGGATGTTATCCACCTCGGCCATCAGCATTGGTAGATTAAACATCCTCCTCAATCTGCATGATTCTTCCCATCCTACTCATTCAATGATTGTTATTAATTATTGCACAGAACTATAATACAATAAGGTTTATATATTGTATTATATTCTTATTGAGCTTTGAAAATATCTTTCTAAGCCTTGTATAGGCCTTCTACTGGCTTCCTGAGTTTGAGTGTACTTCTGCTAATTATGCAAAGAACAACCAGACTCAAGTGCTAATCTCTGGGATATTGTAGCTTGTAACTAATAAATTATGTTACTGCATGCTTAATATATCACCACACCAATCAATGCAGTCTGAACCAAGCACTAATACATTATTGCAAAAGATGAGCAGTTTTCTTGGTATAATAATAATTTGTGATATTTACTAGTTGAATGTTCCTCTCAATGCACTGTGGAAGGCTGAACAGAAATCTGAATCTCTGAAGTACATTAAGTGCATTCCTAGTTCTGTCAGCATCATCTTTACGACCCAGTACATCTTGAAACAAACCCTCAGCATTTTTGCTTGCACCTGCAGCAAACATTAAGGAATAGTCACGGTTAGCTTCAAGTTGGAGGTCTTGGTTTTCGGAAAAATTTGGGGGGCACTAGCACTTAGTTAATTTCAAATGTGTAGTTTTAAAGAAGATGAAGATTGAGGGCAAGGTGGATATTAAGAAAAGGGATTAAACTAGGAGGGGGGGGGGGGGGGGGGGGGGGGAGGAGAAAGAGGAGGAAACCATCTCCTTCCTGTACCTCCTGAAACTTGCACACCATAACTTCAGAGCTATAGTTCTTGTGCAGCCACCAGACACTAAAGCCTGCACTACTAATCCTTGTGGATCCACAAAGAAACTATCATGAACCAGCCACTAAAATCAACCATAGTGAAGCCAAAGGCATTTCCAAGCCCTATTAACTTTTCAATAATACTGGTCTCCATTTTAACATTTTGATCTGTGACTGGGTATGATACTTTAAACAACATCATATTATTGTTACCTAAATCTTCACATTAAAAATGTGGCGTAGAAGCTAATGTACAGTTGAACTTACTTACCACTCACTTTTGATAACTACAAGGTTAAATAACAGTATATTTGGTTAAGTTCCTGCCACGCCACGTAGTAGGGACCTGCACCTGAAATACATTGCCAAAGAAAATAGCCTAATCCAATGGCAAAGGATTCACTAACTTTACCTTGAACAAAGGACTCAAGTTTCACTACAATGGATCCTCCATCACAGTTACTCTCATCACGAAGCATATCATGCTGAACATCTTACAATCAGGTCAAGGAACTATTTAAGAACATAATTTTTCACAAAATGGGCCAAAAAAGAGAACATTCGTGTTTAAATGCAACCGTTATTGACAGGTAGGTACATTGTTCTTGTGGCAAAGTGCTGTATTACAGTGAGGAACTAGAGAAACAACTTTTTATCATAGTTTTCCAAGGATATCCAGAGTCAAATTTTGCCAGCACAAGCTGGCTTTTGTTATGTTCACCTTGCTATGTATCTGTTATGACTCCCCCCGATCATCTTGTGCAGTTGCACCATGTATGTCTTTCACTCTTGTGTTTTATTCTTAATATTTTCTTAATTTCCTCAGTGTTTAATCATCACTTAATTAAGACAAGCTTAAATTAAATTTGAGAGCCACTTAAATAAAATACAGATTTTGTTACATTTAAGGATACTTCTTAATGTATCAACAGCATCTAGAAAAGTAGCAACATTTTCTTTGACAAAAACTAAAGGATCTGCTGCACGTCTGGACTCTTCATGCCTCAGATACTTGAGACCACCTCTTAATGTAATAAATCTGACGGTGAGAGAAAAATATACAGCAATTATAATATACTACATTGAATAATGCATACAAGCAGATTTAATGGCTTAACATATAATTTGTGTGAAAAGAGGAGCAATGTCTTTAATCACCATGCATTTTTTCTTTATAGATCCCCTTTTTTCTAATCTTAATGTAGGAGGAGCAATAATAATTTGGGGTAAGTGAAACATAATAACAATATATTCAACATTACGACAATAGAAATTATAATAACATTGAAAATAACAATAATGTAATTATTATTATTATTATTAATGCATTTTGAGACTGTCTATTTTCTAGCAAAAAAGAAAATGAAACTAAAACTGAAGCTGAATTTCGGACATATCATCTTGGTATCTATGATTTTAAGGGTTAATTAAGACAACCGAACACTGTGTCTGATCTTTTAAATGATAATTATTCCACTCACTCAGTGTCTGAGTGCTTTTCCAGTAAAAACCAACCAGGATGAAAGTTGTCACTCAGAATATTTCCACTTCCTACAAAGAAATACACTAGATAATTAATATTGTTTTCCACATGAAACCTGGTTTATGAATTACCCAATATATAAGTACCTTTTAATTTCATTATAATGGACTACATAAAATATTAAAGACTTTAAAAAATATCACACGCACTTAAAACACACTCCTTATTGCCTTTTAAAAACCACATTTCCATGACAACAAAAGATCACTTTCGTAACAAAGATGGTTATGGTTCTACTTTTAATGCCCATCATTACATGTAAGCAATAATGCTAAACATAATCTTACCTTCAGGATAAAAATCTTCCAGCTGCTCCTCTGTAAGCTTATAACTAAATAGTAAACAAAGAATAAACATATTATACATAAGATATGTTACTCGGTGCAGGTCTTAGCCAGAGAGCTAGCTCTCTGGGGTGATCTGGCAGCACGGTGAGAAAGGGAAGGAGAGCTTGCAATTACATCTTTGGAAATTTGAATTCCCCGTACAATTCCCTTGTAGCTTCCGTCGACTGAGTGGTGAGATTTTTGCCAAAATATCAGCACAAAATGGAAACCAGCGCGAACGTAAACAAACATTGAAAAACATGTGAAAGCACACGCCAAAGGTAATGACGTCATTACTAATGTCATCTCTGCCAATCAGCATTTCACATCAACTTTTTCCATACAGATATTCCAATTCCAGAGAAGTAGTTGCAAGCTCTCCTTCCTTTTCCCACCCCGCCACCAGAGAGCCCCAGAGAGCTTGCTCGCAGGCTTAGCAGGTCTAGGACATGCTGAACATTATTATTACAGGGGCTGATCAAGGAGTTTTAGAAAGTTAAGTTAAATTTAAGTTAATAAGTATCAAATTTTTGTGCACTGGTGGACCTCTTTACTCTTTCCTGTGGTTACACATTGATTTCATTTCTATCAGACAATGTCAATTACATGACTTAAACATCACAATATGAACAGTTATATTAAAATTTTACTCATAAATACAGTTACATGTGTAAGTAGCTTTAAAACTTGCTTTTCTTGTGTATAGCGGGTAAATTTTGTCAGCTTGAATGAGCCTGTGAACCCAAGGCCTGCAAAACAGGGTGGGTAGCTGACTGCAAGAACAAGCTTGCAATATTTAGGGGTGAAGCCACTGACCAACACCAGGGTCAGAAAAAGGTATTGAGATACAAAAAAATAAATGGCTACAGTGGCTGTTTGAATGAACTGACCCAAAAACATCAGTTCCTGTTCCTAGAGGATCCTGGCTTGCATTTGTCTGAGGTGATACTGGTCTTGCTGAACCAGATCTTGCCCTAAGCTCTTCTGGATCAACCTCTTCTAACCAAACAGCACTTTCTTTCAATGGATCTGCAGACAGCAAGTTAATTCAACATGTATACAGTCAACTGAAAATATATCAAATTATAACAAAATTTTGTTTGAAAAGTTAAACTTAGTTGGAGGTCAACTGTATAACCAAAAATTATTGCAAATAAGTTTATGTCAAGCTAGACTCCTGTCAAACAATGGACCTTCCTTTTAATGCTCTGCCCTTTGAAATTTCACAGATTTACCGTGTTTAAGTAGAGACCTATGTTGTAGGTTTCACCAATTGCTGTAAAAAAGGACAACTTAACATTTTTATCTAGTAACAGTTAATAAGATAACTAACAACAATAGTTTGACAGTATCATAAAAGACAGGCCATATGGAAGGGTATAGGAACTAATGCAAAATTGCTGACGGTCACATTATGCAAGCTGTATTATGTGGCAAACTGAACTCTGAATTCTCTAGGGCAGATTTCTTATAGAACACTCACGCTGTATGGTCATACCAGTCACTATAATATAGCTTTTATAGATTATAAGCATTTATATAATTAGTTACTTTTTCCAATTATTAATTTTTTAACTATGAGATTTCTCATAGATTATGCAATCTGCTGCAAAAAACCCTGAAAGAAGTGCACACATATTTTTATTCAACCTACCTGGCACTACCATAACACTTTTAAACTGCACAGTTGAGGTTCCTACACCCCCAGACCGTGTTGTCACAATAACATCTCCTTTGCCTGGCTTGGCCTGACCAGTTCGTGCTATGATTTTACCAGCTGACTTATAATCCGCAGAAAGTAGGCAGTTTGCACCACAAATTGACAGTCCTATAAATATTCAAAGTATTCAAATAAGCATACTCTAAGCCTCTTCTATTGTCTACCCCTCCAAGATGGCCATTTATTTGAGGAATGCATTATACACTTGTTTATCCTCTCCTCAAGGCACCCATCTGATCTCTATCCCCAAGGTAGCCATGAAAGAAGATCATTGCAATATAAAGGTTTAATAATAGATGCAGCTTTTGTAGTCACGAAAAGAAATCCTGAAAAATTTAGGCTGGTATGGGAATTAAACCTTTGACCTGGTCCCAGCTGTTAGAGCACTGCACTAACATTGCAAAGGTCAAGGGTTCGATAAATATGATTGGCGACCACTTGGCAGGAGGCGTGAGGTGGAGATATTGACAACAGCATGGACAATTTTGTACATAAGCATCAGGCAGGCTACCGCCCTATGCTCTTCAAGTGACTGCCAACCTGCCAACTGAGGTTACGCTTGACTCTCTACGGTAGTCTCCACTAACAAAGTGAGCTCCTCATCGTTGTACCTTCTCAGGTGATAAGATGTCACCCTTCTCATAAGGATCCCAAATCTGGCTACAGTATTCAAGCTGCGGTCTTACCAGGGGCTTATAGGCAACATTCTTGATATAGGGTGAACATGAGTTCAGGTTACGGTGCAGTAAGCCAAGAGTCTTATTTGCTCTGGTGGTAATTGAGTTTATATGGTGACTCTAAAAAAAACTCGCAAAAACAAGACTTGTACAAGACTTTGTGACAGGTAAGAATTTCTCTTTTTATCAGTGCCATAACAAAGAGTTTTGCGAGTTTTTTTTGGAGTCACCATACGCACATCGTTCCTATTGGTTATCTTATAGGTAAAAGGATATTTATGTGGGCATTTTTATCTTATATGAGAATCCAGTCTACTGCTGGTGTTGTGGTTAACTTCATGAATTCGATGTGTAAAAAAGAGGTCCCTTATTCTGTAGATTACCTACTGGCATTATGTTTGTAACAAGTGAACGAGTTCAAGGAGGTATTAGGTGGAAAAGAACATGTTCCAATTCTGACATTCAGCTGTTCATACCTGTCACATCTTTGGCGTTGATTCCGAGGTTCTCCCCACGTATAATCACTTTAGTTCCAGGAGGACCCTCAGCAGGTGAGATGCCAGTTACTACTGGTGGTGGTCTCATTCTTTCAATAACACTCGCCTGGGATAAAAGAAGGAATTATAACTCTGACTTCCACCTTTCAGTCTGAGACGCCATGTTTACCACAAGGAACTGGAAACTACACGGTCAATACAGAACTACTAGAAAACAGTCCCCCAGAAAGGCTGTAAACGAAAAAATTTAAAATAATTATATATTTGTATGTTTCACTACCGATGAAAATAAAGCATAGTGATATAGATTAAACTTTAAAGCTGAAAACCGGGCATGAGAAGCAGAAGCTGGTATTTTCTAAGCCCAAAGACCCGAAAAGAATACAATCGCATTCTACTTCCGCTTCCGGTTGATGTTTTCGTGGAAAGATCGCGTAGATGTGTTCGCCTGTTCGCAGAAAAGGTGAAAGCGATGGCAAGCGTTCCTGGTTAAACATGTTAGATGCACGAACGACCTAAATATAGGGAATTCAAAGCCAAAGGTATGAATCTATGTAATTTCACCATCTTCCGTTGGCGTAAAACAAGTCACATAACGAGTTTTTAGACTGGTAGGAACAACTCGTTAATAAGACGTGACGAAATTTTCGATATTGAGGAAATAGCTTGCTTGTAGTAAATAATAACGTTTAAGAAAATAACGAAAGCGAGATAAATTCTGGTTAGGTGTGTCCTAAACATTTTAAGAAACGAAAGTGCCAAGGAAATTCTGGTCAGGTGAGTCATGTCGAGTGTTTTACATGGTTTAAAGCGGTCATCAGTCGCATGTGTGTCCGCGCCTCTTAACTACTTCACTGTTTTCTGGCAATCAGTGGGTTCAATGGCCCTTCCATGGCACACTGACCGAGAGGTTAGTACCACTCGTTCCTTTGTTATAAAACAGGAACGCGCTAACAGCGGCATCAGTCTCGCTTCCTTGGAGATTAGATGGAGAAATGAGAAGGCGATTAATTCTACAAGGAACATGATTTTACTACTCGATACTTTTCATTTGTTTCTGAATTGAGTTAGTAAGCGTGTTAGCGACGACCAGAAATACGTCTGCGGTTGCGGGCTTTTCGCGTGTATAAATACACGAAAAGCAAGGGTCTCGATTCCAGAGAAATTACATCATTGCTAGAGATCAAATAAGTGATTTACATGGCACGTCATTTTAATCATCGCCGAAAGTAAAACCCATGCTCATCACAAGACTCATTTGCATACAATGAAAGTTTACAACACCCCACCATTGCAGTTTTGCTGATTAAGATTCTTATTTTTTTCGACCACTCAGTAGTGTTCACTTGTTCCAAAGCTGTCAGCGCTTTCAAGCGATAGAATTCGTGGACCGACACGTTTCGGAAAAGCTCAAAATTTAATCTTTCCTAACCTTTCTTCGCAAAACATGAGTGGCTTCGATCACGCAACGATTCTTAGCCTGCGTAGCAGGCGCTTGGAGGTAGTGGGCACAAGAAAAAACGGGCGCGCGAGAAGGAGACACGCGAGGGGAAAGGAAGCGCCTGCACGGAAGGTCCCCGAAAATCGTTTCCCGCCCCCTCTCTAATTACTTGGCAGCCGTTGCGTGATCTGTCAAAAGGTTTGACAGAAAACGACTGACCTCGCACAAACAAAGCAAGCCGCCAAAAAGCGTTGTACATTTTATCTTCGGTCTCAATATATCTGTTATAAAGATCAGCTGGGTTATCTGATTATAGAGCGATGGAGCAATAAACTGATGGTTAACACACAGCTTTAAATCGTTTTTAACCATGGGCACAATAAATAGGAAATAACAAAGTCAAAACTGTATCTTTTAAAGAATGCATGCTGTGTATTATAAAAACTAAAAATATTGATCTGGTCAGACACCAACGATCACAGCGTACGTGGAAAATGACCATATTGCTTTTACTGCGCTAACTGGCAGCCGTTTTTGGAGCAGACATGTCTTACTAAGCGGACCTAAACCTCAGAACACAAACTGTACCGACATGTTTTCTACTGCAGTAATGAGACATAAACAACAGACCTCAGGTCGCCTCCGAACGGCGAATAATACTATAGTGAAATGTTTTTTTCAAATTCATGCCCCTGGTAAGTGTTTCATTTCATCAATCATGTCCAAGTTTTGATGGTATACGTTCCATCGACAGCACCAGCCGCCAAGTTCTCCTAAGCAAAGAATATTTCCTCTGATCTTCATTGCAACGATTCGACAAATCTTTTGTCTCTCGCCTCTTCTGCTGATGCGTATCCGATGTCAATTCTTTCCATCGTGAATACCGTTTGAACACTCCAACTTTTCTTTGAGATTACAACCACATAGTCCCATTAAACCAGATTGAAGTGACCTCCGAGACCTGAACTTCGATTGTATACAATTTACTGGTTTCAGGACCCAGTGGTGTAATGCAAGATCTTCACTACATTGTCCATGTACTATTGATTGACAGTTTTCTCGCCCCGCGCGGTTAATTTTTCCCTCGGGAGCCTCTCGACCAATTGGAAATATCCGCACTCACAGAGTGCGAGTTGAAATGATTTTCGGGGGCCTTCCGTGCAGGCGCTCCCTCACCCCTTGCGTGTCTCCCTCGCGCGCGCCCGTTCTCTCTTTCGCCCGCTACTTCCAAGCGCCTGCTACGCAGGCTAAACGATTCTTAGTCCCACTTTTCACGGTCTCCGCAAGGAACGCGTGGCACAATAACCCCCCGTTTGTGTATTGTTGGTTTTCACATGACGTCACTAAAATTCAAACTACAAAACTATCGATCCTACTGAGATTTTACTTTCATGGTGTATTAGAACGGCTGAAAACTAATTTTCAAACCAACTTTCGCTTCAAAAGAGTTCTTGGTTTTGTAATAGAGTAGAAAAAGTATTACTTTAATGTTTATGCGTTCCTCTAGGAGTAAATTCACGCTTTTGTAGCAAAACTCGGTAACAGATGTTTCTGTGTTGGAGCTCATCCGGATGAGCTCCAGCATGGCGTCTCCATACAAAGCTCTATAAATTTGGGTAAAACATTTCCCGGATTTCTCGCATACGAATTATTCCTGCGACCCAAATCTTGGCGAGGGTCTTTGTACATTTACCTCCGTTCATTTCCCAGATTCTGGACTTTGTCTGTCGAATGGTTTTGATTTTTATTTTGATCTATTTTGAATGGCGTGACACTGACAACCAGCAATAAAATACGATGAAAAACCCCCAGGAGGTTCTTCCAGGAAACTTGGGTTGGGTGTGCAGCACGCTTCCTGAAACCCTTCCCCTATTTCAGTCCCGAAGCCCTGGAGCCCGGCGCACGACGGGAGCGTGTGACAAGCTGTTACGGAACTTACACCGTTGGCGTAAACATTAAAAGGGAAATGGTCTTATCGCCAAATGATGAAGAAGTAGCTTTTTCTAAAAAGCACACCCAATTCAAGACTAGAGTGCACAAACCATACCCTGTTTTAGACAAAAATGGTCGAAATTGATACCCTATTTCAGACCAAAACGACTAAAAAACCATAAAGTACAAACAATAACCACAAGGGACTGCAAAGGACCGCAAACGAATATGCCGAAGAACGAAGGATCTATAAAGACCTGATCAGCAAAAATAATAATGTAGATATATTAAATTCTGCAAGCAGAATACTGCAATGCTGGTCGTACTACGTGAAAATTAACTCTGCAAGACATCAACACGACACCGAAAGAACTCAAAACAGAGTGGGATTGTAGCCATAGACAGCTGTTTCGCCCTCTTTGGGGCTCGTCAGTGTGGCGTAACAACCAGAGATCAGGCTTTGGTGAAAAATTATCCGCGCACTCTGATTTTAGCCCTGACCCAGAACTCCTAACACCCACAGAATCACGTGATTCGGTCTAATTAAGAAGGTGGACAGGCCTTTTGCTTTAGTTGATCACGTGATGAACTTTCGGTAAACACGAAAACAGTTCGCTTTTGAAAAATTTTGTCAGCACGAACTGAAAGAGCACATTAACATTTGATAACCTATAAATTTTCAGGCTATATCTCAAGAGTAAGGATTGCAATGGCCGCCATGCCACCCAGTCACGCGTGAGTGGTTTTCCATACAAATCCTTGAAATTATGTTACTATCGTTTAATCTTTTTCGTACGCATTTAAGGGCTCAAATTGCCTGTTATGAATTAAAAGGAAATTTGAGCTCTGTAATGCTAAGGAAATATTTCACAACAGTTTGAAATTTTCGAAATTTACAAGGATTTGTCTGGGAAACTATTCAAGAGTGACTGGGTGGCAAAAGTTGTTTTTCAAATTTTTCAAAAGCGAACGGTCATCGTGTTTACCAAAAGTTGATCTTGTGATCAACTAATGCAAAAGGCCTGTTAGGCCTAGGTAGCTGCGTCTTGTGAAGGTTGTTAACCAAAAAGATTTCGCCATACATGTAGTACAGGGACATAACTAGGGGAGTCCTACCCATGATCCCCCTCCCCTTTTGTGAGAGGCATCCCTTTCCTGTTTTTAGCAGTTGGAGTAAATATAGGCAAACGAAACTGAGTCAAGTGCCCTATCTTTTCCCCGTTCCAAGCTGTTTATTAACAGCGATATTTTGAGAGACAATTATTTAGTTGCCTTCTCCTCCTCTTCCTTTGCTAAATACTATGATTAGTGAAGGCATCTACTGCCTCAAGAGCATTAGATGTGTTCCTTTAAGCTTGCTTTTGTTTTTGTGTGTTTGTTTGTTTCTTTTTTTGCATGTGGTCATGGAAAAGCTATAAATAAATGCACGTTATGTAATTCTTCATACATGACTATGAATTCGATTATAGCTGAAGTGTTGTGAAAGAAATTGTAACATCTTGTCTCGAGTTTGCATAACTGTCGAGAATTCTCCCAACCCCTCGAGTGTTTATATCAGGATATGCAAACACAAGGAAACGTTTTCTATTGCTTTTATAAAATAACTTTCCCGAGAGTGGAAAAGCGCGGAAAGCAAAACATCTTTACGTCACAACCATGTTTGAATACTCTCATGCGAACACGCCTCTCGGCAAATCAGAGTGCGCGTAATATCTTAGTTATTTTATAGACTGGTTTCTGAGATAACAGTCCTCCTTGGAGTGTTCGTATATTTCAAACTTTTGGGTGGTTCTGGATTTACGATAACTCCTCTGCTCCCTGTGGAGTTTGTAGTTTTCTCAGTGATAAAGCTGGATCAAGGATTCAGTGTTCTCTAACATTCACTGGTTGTAAATTAACTGAACCCCAAATTTCCGTAATTAGCTGTCCTGCAATTGATTAGCAAGAACTCAAGTTTGGGAATTAACGAATTATTTCGGTTGTTACTGTTTTAGGTGTTGCTTCTTGGTCATTAGGGTAGGAGTGGTATGGCGCGTGCGCAAGCATTACACGATTTCGAATTAGAGGAAAAGGGAAGTTCGCTGTCACAAGCTGAATCGATGGAAAACAATCCCTTAGAAGTTGAAACGGTTGGAGAGGCTGTGAAGCCTACTAACGTCGAGTGTCAGAGCAAGAAGAAATCACACAGAGAGGAACAAAATAAACGGAAAAGTGGAATCTCCTCACCTTCGACTGAAAAAGGATACACTTTAGTAATTGTGCCACCAAAGTCACTAAATGTCAGTCAAGGTATCATGACAAAGTACCTAAAAGAATGTCTTGGAAACGAATTTAAGTTTTTCTTAAAAGACACTAAGGTAGTGGAAGGCAGAACTTGTCAATTTACATTTGCTTTTCAAAGTGGCAATCAAGCAAAGAAAGCAGAACAGTTGCTAAAAGAAAACATCAGGGCTTCTGGAGAAAACGTTGAAGTTACCGTCGTTAAGGAAGATCCTAAAGCCACCACAGAAATTATAATCAGCAAGTGCAAAAAGGAACTTCAAGAAAAAATCCAGCTGGTAAAAGAAAAGCATGCTGCAAAATTAAAAGAAGTCGAAACACGTTTGAATGTGCTTCGGGTGCGCAAGCACATTAGCTTGGAAGAGTTTGAAAAAATTGAGTCTGAGAGAGAAGCCATAAAACAAAAGAGAGATGAACTACAGCAGCAGCAGGAAGAGTTTGAACAATTCTGTTCCCAGATGTTTGAAAATTTATCTGCTCATACCGGTCAACCATGTTCAAGTGTAGAGAAGACCATCAAAAAGCTGAGGATGTCGTTGGGTCGAGAATGCCACAGACTAGACGAAGCCCTTCCCATGTACGCAAGAAAGAGCAGCATTGTCGAAACCATCAAGAAATATCAAGTTAGCGTAGTTCTTGGGGAGACTGGATCCGGCAAAAGCACTCAAATGACCCAGTATCTTTACGAGGCAGGTTTTGCTGAGAATGGTCTGATCGTTTGTACTCAGCCAAGAAAGGTAGCTGCCACTAGCTTAGCATCCCGTGTGGCCCAGGAAATGGGTGGAGCTCTTGGACAAATTGTCGGATGCCACGTTGGTGGTAACATTCAAGCTAGTAAGAGCACTGGCATTGTTTATGCAACAGATCACATACTTCTAAATGAATGTCTACGAGATCCCAGCTTGTCCAAGTACTCTTGCATTATTGTCGATGAAGCTCATGAGCGCAGCATTTACACAGACTTACTTCTGGGTATGATAAAGAAGAGCCTTGCTCTTCGACCTGAGCTTAGAGTGGTGATCACTTCAGCTACGATTAATCCCACACTATTTGTCACCTACTTTAATCAATGCCCTGTGTTAAAGGTCTCTGGTAGAATGTTTCCAGTGGATGTTATATGGCGGGATGGAACATCAAGCAGTGGAAATTACCTTCAAGAGGCGGTTGAAAAAGTTCGAGAAATTCACCGCGGCGAAGGTCAAGGAGATATTCTAGTATTTCTTACCTCTCCAGCAGAAACAGAGCGCGCGTGTGATTATTTGAAGAAGATGGAGCCAGTTAATGAAAACTTAGTCTGTCTTCCTCTTCATGGGAAGCTACGACAAGAAGAGCAAAGAAGGGTGTTCAATGAGGAAACGAATAAACGCAAAGTGATATTTGCCACCAACTGTGCTGAGACGTCAATTACTATTCCTGGAATAAAGTACGTTGTGGATACTGGTTTGGTCAAAGAAATGAAGTTTGAACCGAAACGCAACAAAAGTTCCCTAGAAGTTACAACTACTAACAAGAGTTCCGCTGAACAGCGTAGAGGAAGAGCGGGGAGGACCCAGGCAGGAAAGTGCTATCGGCTCTATAGCGAGGAGGATTATGAAACTATGGAAGATGGATCTAGACCAGAGATTCTTAGGGTTCATCTTGGACAGGCAGTGCTTAAATTAATGGAGCTTGGGATTGAGGATATCACCAAGTTTGACTTTGTCGAATCGCCACCACTTGAATCAATAGAATTAGCACTAGAATTATTGAAATCTCTTGGTGCGATTGCAAACGGGAAGCTTACAGAGTTGGGTCACAGGATTGCAAAAGTGCCTGTAGAGCCCCGCCTAGCCAAGTTGGTGTTTAATGGAATAGATCAAGGAATCAGTGCGGATGCTGTGGCATTGGCAGCAATTGCAACCGTTAGTGGAAGTGTATTTTTCCGGATGGGCACTGAAGAAGAAAAGCAGCTTGCAGATCAAAGAAAAGTTGTTTTTTGCCATAACGGTGGTGACCTGTTGACAGTGCTGGAAGTTTATAGGCAATACCTTCAGCAGCCTAAAGGGAGAAGAAACAAGTGGGCGTTTGACAAAAGCCTAAACGCTAAGTCACTCCGATTGACTGAGGACACGGTAAAAGAGCTTAACCTGGCTTTAAGAAATGAACTGAACGTCGAAGTATCCAGTGCTGTCCAACAGAATGAAGACACTGACCTTAAGTTACAAAGAATCTTGTTCTCATGTTATGCCAACAACCTTTGTGTGTTTACAGGTCACGAAAAAGCAGGATACAAAGTGGTATCATTGAACCACTGTGTCCAGTTGCATCCTTCTTCTGCCCTTAAATTCCTGGGAACAACACCAAAATTTATGGTTTTTGAGCAACTGCTCAAAACGTCTCGAGACTTTGTCATCAATGCAACTCCTGTGGAGGAGAGTTGGCTTCAGGAAATGATAATGACAGGTGCTGTTAAGTATAACATGGACGATTTGATGTCTGCAGTTCTGACACAAGTTACACTACCTTGTAGTCCAGACCTTATGACTTTGGCTTTCAGAGGATTTCAAGGACGAAAAATGCTTGATCGAGTCCAAGAAAAAGTATCTAAAGCCTGCGATGACAGTTTGGTTGTTCTTGAGAAAGACGAAAAATCTGGACAAGTAAAAGCCTACGTGCCACTAAATTACACCTCAACCGCTCTATCTGTTGTGGAAGACCATTTAGAAGAAACCAGGAGATCTCTGAGGAGCGAAGACAGAGAAGAAAAATTGAAAGGAAGTTCTGGTACCAGGATCGTTTGGGGGAAAGGCGGTGAAGTGCAAGAAGTGTTGATGTCTCACATGTTTAGGACTGTCACTGTTGGTGACGTCGAGGATGGGAAAATGGTTTTAGATTATTTGAGGTCCTTTGGAGATGTTGTCAGACACCGGTTCATAGAAAAGAATGGCAAAACTCGAGTTTTTGCGACGTTCAAAATATCTGATAAAGCTGCAAAGGCCGTTGAGAGCTCTGCCGATATCAAACCAAGCGATGCGACGCCGGATGGGGTGCACGTACAACTCTCCCATTTTGCGGTGAGAGCCACGTGGGTAAGACGTCCTGGTAAAGGCACTGGCAACATAGAATTTTTTAATGCTGAAGATTACTCTCACACACGTAGCAGTATTCACTCCCTCATGATAAAGTCGAGGCGGGTTGTATTTCAAGTGGACAGGTTTTGCCCAGAAGAAAGGCTTTTCATGAGAGGACTTGACCCTGAAACAACTGAGGAGGACGTTATGTCTGCCATTGAAGTGATGCTGCCTTCCGTGAAAGTAAAAAAGGTCATCTTACACCGAAAACCAGGTTTTGAAACCACAGATGAGACACTTGAGTCACAAAGAAAATTCCTTGCAGAACGCGTTGGTGACTTCACCACACCACAAAAACTTTCTATATCTATGGTTAAACCTCGTCCAAATAATTTTTTGGGCTGTGCTCATATTAAGTTTCAAGACTTTAACGAAGGTGAAGCAGCTGTAAGGGGTTTAAATGGAAAGGGAATACCTGGCATTGGAAACGTCACCCTGCAACCCAATCTGTCAACTAAATTGCCATGTCCAAGGAATGTCTTCAGTATCATTGAAGAAGAGTTGCAAACTGTTATAAAGGAATTGCAGGAGAGGTTTGGAAAGGCTATCACTGTCAAGGTAAAAAATCAGGATATATCCAAAAGGGTTCTCCTAGAAATCCATAGCGACAGTACGGAGCACTTTCTTCTTGCCACAAAAGTGCTGAACGAAAGCCTCAATGGGGACACAATCGACTGCAAAATTTCAAACTCGTTGGAAACTCTGTTGACAAACCCAGTTAAAGAAGTTCTTCGATCGATTGAAAAAGATACTGGAGCAGCAATTTATCAAGACTGGAAGAACAAAGTTCTCAAAATACATGGAAGTCAAGCCAGCCGCGAGTCAGCAAAGCGTGCTATCAACGACTTTCTTAATGATTCAATGGTAAATGACAGCCATCCATGGCAGATTCATCTTCGAGGACCAAGCAAGCCCCGGGGGCTGCTTAAAGCACTCTTCAATAGATTTGGAGTAAATTTGCTGGGACTTCAAGAGATCCCCGGTGTACAACGTATCCACGTGGAATTTCACAATCACGTCCTTCAGGTCGTTAGTTCGCATGAGGCCCAAGAAACAATCAACCGTTGCGTAGAAGAATGCTGCCAAAGTATCCTTTCAGACTCTCCTCAAACATTACAGTGTGATTATCCAGAGCCCCAGATATCGTGTTGTATCTGCCTTTGTGATTTGGACGAGACAGCTGAAGTGTATAGACTTGCTTGCTGTGGCCATGCTTTCGACAAGACTTGCGTGATCCAGCAAATAAAGTCTGGAGATGTTCCACTGAAATGTGTGGCGGAGAGCTGCGGAGAGCCTCTTGTGTGGAGAGACTTGCAGAACCTTCTGACTCAAAGTGAAAGGAAATCACTTGCTTGTAGTGCCCTAGATATGTACGTCAGACGTAACCCTGATACTGTTAAGTATTGTCCAACAGCTGACTGTGAAATGGTGTATCGCGTGTCGTCAGATGGCAGATGCTACAAGTGTGAAGCCTGCTTGGCTGAAACCTGTACATCTTGTCACACACAGTATCACAATGGGCTTACCTGTACCATGTTCAAATCTGAAAAGAAAGTAGAAGGAAGTCTGAAGGAGTGGATGATGAAAGTTCCTGACAATAGGAAGTGCTGCCCTAAATGTAACACTCCGATTGAAAAGAATGAAGGCTGTAATCATATGACATGCTCACAATGTAAGTCGCACATGTGTTGGTTGTGTCTGGAAGTCTTTCCATCGGGAGAACAGGTTTACGACCATCAACGACACTGCCCGAAAAGGACTTTACTTTCCGGTCTTGGATTGTAAACAGCAGTGGTGCTCAAGACTGCCAATACTGACAATTCGTATTTTATAACTTGATCAGTTTTACGATGTCGATGAATATAAACCACATTCTATGGGACATCAATTTTGAAGCTAGTCTTGGAGTCTGTTGTCCGGATGGTACTGCAATACATTCGTCTCACAGTGTTTTAAGTCTTCATCTTAATTTAGTCGTAACGAAAGAAGCTTAGTCTGGTAGGTGGTGTCAAATACGGTAGGGGCAACGTTTGATGGCCCCCAGTAGTTTTCCTTAGTTTTGTAGTATTACTAATGGGTACTCATACACTGCTAAATACAAATGTCATGAATGAAACCGTACACTTAGCGGTCCCCAGTTGTTTTCAAAAGGCGGATGGCGCTATCCACTAGATATCTGTTTACCGCGTTTCCGCGGGATAGTGATTTATGTGGTGGATATTGCTATCCAGCTTTTCAACAACCGGGGTCTGTGTATGAAAAATTGGTTTGTAGAACGCCATATTAAAGACTATGCAATTGCATGTTCCGGATAATGGGCTCCTGGCTAATTTTTGGTGGGTCACCGTTTAGTTTGATATCATAAGAAAAGAAACAAATTAGTCCCCCAGCATCATCCCCGTAGAACGCTGTTTGGGTCAAGATACTGACCCAATATGTAAAGTAGAGTGAAACTAGTTATGACCAAAAGCTTGTTATTGGGACTAAATTGTTAGGCCTCGTAGGAAGGTACTATGACTATCAATAGTAATTTTAAAATGTTGAAGCTACGATAATGATGTTTACAGGGTTTGTAGCTCGTCAGAAAATGTATGTTGGTGATTTTTGGTTATTTTTGTGATGCAGACATGCAACAGTGACGTCATATGACACACGGAATGCGTCATGACTTCAAATGATCGGGGGTTAACAAACACTACTATTTCTTTCCAAAGAAAGTAAACAAGCAAATTTACTGTTAAGACATTGCAAGTTACCCTAACAGTTAAATTCAGTTTTATTTGCAAAGATAAATGCAATTTGGTGATAATTTATTATCGCATATTTTGTCTGAAACGACTTTTTTCAAGCTTTTGGGGGACGTAGCTTCCTTAATTTAATATAGTAGTGATACTTTATCGAGGGATACCTGCATTTCCAATGAAACGGGTGTCAAATGTATGTATGGTAGTTGGTAACACAAAGCATTTTTCCACAGAGAGAGAGGAGAGAGGAAGTGGATTAATAAGTGAAATCGTTTTGTTCAGTCATTAATGGATGCTCACGTTTTATAGGCTACGTAGTTCAAATTTAATTCATCTGTTAGGCTTTTTTTGTGACTTATTGTGGAAAAGCGAAGATATTTAAATACGTTGTCAAAAAATTCGTTATCATTGACAATCTGAAATTGTGTCAAGCACGCCAAGTAACTGAAGTAGGCCAAAACACAAAAGTAAGCCAAGTAGCTCAAGCACGCCAAGTTACTGAAGTAGGCCAAGATACTCAAGAAACTCAGGACACACAAGTAAGCCAAGTAACTGAAGTAGGTAGGCCAAGACACTGAAGCAAGCCAAGTACCTCGGTACACTAGAAGAAAGACTTTATATATCAGTACACTATAGGAATCATATATGAAGTATCCACCAGGATAACCGCACTTAACTTTGAAAGAAATGTAGAAAATTGAACCTGAAGCAATTTCGTCTCGTGTGGTCTTTGTTTGAGCTAGATACCGTGTGGCACGAAATTTTTGCGGTTTTTCCAGCGATCCGCAAAAATAAGTTCCCGCAAATAAAAATTATCGCAAACATTTTTCCCGGAAAAATTTACTCAAGAGTAAATATTCTCTAACTTAAATAGTATTCGCTACACAAAAATAAAGTACTGCGAAATCGTGTCTGTTCAATCACAATTTGTCTCCTTCATTCAGAAACAACAAAATACTGGTTTATTGTTTGAAAATATGTGTTTCTATTGCACGTAGTCAATAAAAACGAAAATATTATCAATGCTGGGTACTGGGTACTTTCTGAAAATCGCAAAAATTAATTCCCAGTTAGAAGAACCAACCTGTCCTAATCGCCAAAATTAGTTCCCGCAAAACACAAAAAATCTCCAATCCGCAAAACTAAACTCCCGCAAAAATTTCGTGCAACACGGTAGATCTCGATAATTTGTGGAACAAGCCCCAGTTGAGCAAACGATTGATAGAGCTATCCACTACTTCTGGTCTATACCACTTCCCTTTAAAAAACTTGCAGTTTAGACGGATTTGTAGAGTGATCTGTTACAGTTTGTTTCGTGACTTTTCAGCACTCACAATTTAACAGCACATTACATTAAATTTCATCTCATAATAATCTTTCTCGGCTGACACGTAAGATAAGACCAGAGGTGAGACATACCACATGAAAAAATGGTCAGCAAGCCAGGACTAATCGCTGTCCCCTACGAACTCGGCTGATATGAAACCAGTATGTAGAAGGGGGAGGTTGTAAACCCCGGGGGATTACATATTGCCAGAAGCATGTGGTTTTAAAAATATTCGTAAAAACCTCATTCTGTCAACGTTGTTTGTAAATGAAAAAAAGCTATTGACACTTAAGGTAGTTGGTGTTTCTTCCGGGCTTTTAGATCTGACACAAATGTATACAAAACGCTTGGGTCTGTAACTATGGACGATTATTTCTCGTTCCTCAAAATAATCAACAGCGCATATAATTGGCATCGTTTATGTGTACAATTAAGGTAACATAAAAGAACAAAAACAAAAAATGCTATCAAAGACTTGGAAAACTACAGCTTTACTCTACAGGCAAGCGTGCGAAAAATGAATTATGTACACGTTAAATTAATTTTTTATTTACAAGTGTCGTTAATGCTGGCTGTCTGTCTAGAAAGGAGTGTCACATTTACGTGTACTTGTTCGGATTTTACAACAGCTTCGAGTAGAAGCAACGTTTTATAACTTTAAATTAACTCTTTTTAGAATCATTTCAGTCATCATCATCCTCATCATCATCGACGTCATCCATATCTTCAGCTGCTTCCATTGCTTCCTCCTGAGCTTTCTTTAGTGCCCGTTCTTCCTCAACTGTAGGATCATCTACTTCCGTTACTTCTGGTACAACAGGGTATTCATCCATTGCCGCAGGGGGTGGTGGTGGGGTGTAGTTTTCCGCATCAAATTTGTGTCCCCAGCCAACATAAATGTTTTCGTATTTTCTACCAAAGAAACAAACACCACCTCAGCGTATTTTCTGTGTATCGTTCATCTGCAATTATTAACACCTGAGACTAAAGGGTTCTGATATCTTGAGTCCCGAATGTATACGGTATTTGTAAATGTTTCTGACCTATTTATGATGCCCCTTAACACAATGCAAACATAAGCAGGAGATCGAGACAAACTACTTTATCGTTAGTAGAACTTGGCAGGATTCTTAGCATGTTACTTGACGATCTTAAGGTGTACATGTATTTCGATTTGTTTATTAACTGTTCTCTGGTAAAAATATATGGTTAATGTTAGCTAGGATAAAGACGATTCAACAGGAACAATAAAGCACAAAAGGCAAGGTTAAGAAAAACCTGAGGCGTAGTCCATCGTCACTGTATTTGTCTTTCCCGTGATTAGCTGCCAGGTCTGACTTTGTTTTTCATGAACGTCAGCACCGTACTGTAAGCTCGACTCACCTGTCCTTTGCAAATGCTACAGCACCAGGCCATCTGTTGGATCGCATGATAGCGAGGGCGTACTGAGGTAACAATTCAGATGATACACCTGGTGTCCAAGCCGGCATACCATTCACAGCTGCAACAACAAAACAGCAGAAGAAACCGAATAAAACATTTGCCGGAAATGCTACGAACAAGTACGGGAATGAGCTGATCAATAACCTTCGTCTTCAGCGATGGATGTTAATAACTGCGGCCCTGATTCTGGTTTTGGTTCTTCAACATCTTCTTTTTCCTCCTCTTCCTCCTCTTCTTCAAAATCATCCTCTGGTTTTTCTACTGGGTTATGCCAAACACAGCGACCCTAAAAGACAATGTAGGCTGTCTAGATCACTATAAAATGGCAATTAACTTATTAGAAAACCAGAAACCAATTTAGAAAGCGTTTGAAATAGCAGCTTTGTGTGAATGCCACTGTCTGTAGTTTGTACTGCAGTCCGCAGCAGTTCCTACCTGAGGCAGTACATATTGAACATGATGAACCCAGTTATGAAGGGATGGATCAGCTAGCTCTCTCACACTGACTCCCTCAAAGTCAACATTCAACATGTATGAATCACGCACTGTAAAGAAAAAAAAAACGAACAGTGGAAATGGCGTTTTACATGTGACGGTACTTACATCTGCGTACCTGTATCTTATGTACATTCGACAAGTATCCATTTCCTTCCATCTACGATAAGTTCTCATTTGTACTCTTATTGCTAAGCTAAGGAATTGCCCCGCCGTCTAGCTAGTAGTTCATACAGTTTAAAAATACGAAGTATGAATTAACGGACAATTCAACCACTTGAACCACCGATTCCAGTAAACCCATAAAACTCCTTTCCGAGACCTCTTAGACCACTTGGGAAAGAGGATGCACTTCTAAGGAAGGTGAGGCGTTTTCATTTTATCTAAATCTCGTCAAAATTATGTGCCTCTACAATAACATAAAATATCGTTCTATCTTCCTTATGTTACGAAGGTCACGCAATAGTGCCGACGCTTGGGTTACCTGTGCATACATTTGATCCGCACTCGCCGAGGTCTCTGTGCGCACCACTTGCTATTGTTTGATTATTGCTATTTTTGTTGAGTTACCCAGCTAGAGCCTTTGCGGAGGAGGGTGGGATCTCTCCTTGCAGTCCCCCCCACCCAAGACCAAGGACGCCGGAGATTTGTAACGACCCTAAGAGGTTCTTTTCCGTGTTTAACTTTCACTCTATCACACAAAACATTAGTTACTGGTTACCATGTTGAGTGATGAGAAGTGGTTTGTATTTTACCTTCACCCTCCTCCTCCTCCTCTTCTTCCTCTTCAAACATGAAGTACCCAGCAGGACTGATGTGAGAACCAGCAGAGATCCTTGCAATCTGCGCCCTCAAATAATTCATTTCATTGCCAGGAAATGGTGGATAACTAACAATCTGTGTAGCGGGAAGAATTCCGTATTAAAGTCACACCATTTTCACCGTCTTCTAGTTCAGTGAGTCCTGGACTCTCTAGCAACTGCCGTTTGAAGAATTATGTTGCAGCTTTTTACAAAAAAAGCAAAACAGTATTCAAATGTAATGGCTCAAAAGCTTATGTTTGCTTCTACCAGCAGGCTTTCTTTGTATGTGATTGTAAAAAATGCTTATTTATTATGTCATGTGTCTCCACTAAACTTAGAAGATCAGATTTTGCTTCAAATCTGGCAGTTAATTAACAAAATAATGTACGCTTTCATGGAGTTTATCTCATGCGTTTTATCAAATATAGTACTGTTCGTCTGGGTTTTATTTATAATCTTTGTAGCATCTTATTGATTACTGCTAACTCTCACACATGTACAAGTAATACTGCTTATTTATCTTACTGGTGCATCCAGTCGTCCCGTAAAAAACTTCTTGATACATCTTGCAGCTACTATTTGTGCTGGAGTGACAGCAGGGAGCTTAACCCAAGGTTTACCAGCTATGAACAAATAGGACATGATCAGTTTTGAACATTTAAGGACCAGTTTACTAATTAAAGCTTTCCTCCTCTTAAACTTAATTTTTGTCACCAAGGAAGAAGGAAGTATGACACAGTCATTTAATAACAACAACAAACTGTACGTTTTAGGTAAAATTAAGGAGCAGCAGATCTGTGTGGGGGCGTAAATCTGCGCCACTGTCAAGGCCAAAACAGCTTCACATGAATATTAATTTTTTTTAATGAGGGCAGATCAGTATCAAAAGTTTAAATACTTTTATTATTCATTCAAAATACTTCTCAGATTCTGATTGGCTAAACATGCTAAAAGCACACGCATAATTCACCATAACCAGCTACTGATGACTAAATTTGGAAGAATTTTACGGTTAATGCACCAATGACGTCAAAAGTGCTGCTTTCTTGCGGGTTAATGCACCGTTAACCGAGAAGACCTGGGGACGAGGTTGAGTTGTTTTGTGTGAAAACAAAATGGCGGACATTTCACTCGTTTCAAGAGTAAGAACTAGGCGAAATAATAGCTAAAAACATGTCAAGAACAGCAAGACGACAACTCGAAGGGCGACGTCTGCTATTTGGAGAATGTTTGCGGAGCTCAACAACCCTAAACGTGCACTATCGACGATGAACTTAACAACGATGGAGGTAAGCACGTTTTAGCTACGTTTTTAAACTAGGAGTTATTTTGAATGAATAACAAAACAATTATTGAATTCGGCTTTCGAATCATATGAAGAATTATGGAGATCTCGGATGGTGTTATCCACCTCAGCCTACGGCCTTGACGTATAACACCCTCCTCGATCTTCATAATTCTTCATAAGATATTCAGCTTAATTCATTAATTGTTGAATAATAACCTGGGCAGACTTTCCATCAAAAGTTTAACAATCATTTATTGTTATTCATAAACCTAGTTAACTTTTACTGGGGACTTAACACTGAGGTTTATTTGCGAGTTAAATAACTACCTTTTGATTTGTCACAACTTTGACGAATAATACACATGTAAATGTACATTCATTAAAGTTATTAAAGAAATAAGCACTGTACATGTATTATCGCTTCTAGCAAAGCTATTTCAGATGGGTAGTTCATAAAATTATTATGTACAGAACAATAATATTAAGGCTGTCTAAGACAAGTATACAGCACCGTTTTTCAAACAAAAGTGACTTCGGAAAAGAATCATAACTTGTAAACTTAATTGTGGAACAGTCTACCTCCTCATTTGATTAATCAACCAAACCTCAAAGGCATCAAGGCTGGCCTGGCCTGGACAATTTTAATATTAATTGATATATTAATTTGATTATTTTTTAATTTATTTAAGACTTTCTTGTTTATTTTGCTTCTTATATCCAAGTGATGACTATGCTTTTCTGGATTATTTCAATAAATATAGACATAAACTATAGCTGAACACAAGCAGAACTCTAAACTATTTAACATCAAACCGACAACTAAAAATAATAACACTAAAAGATTAAAGAGTGTATAAAAATACTACGGAAACACTAAGGAAAATGAAGAATATGTCCGAATCGTCAAACTTACGTTCATTGGTGACAAAGAACGTTCGTTTGTTGGTGCCAGTTCTGTTCTCTTCTTTAGGAATAACTGGAGGAGGTTTCCATTCTGACTTGGGAGTGTCATCTTCCTCACCACCTTCTTCATCTATAGAACATAAAGAAATTTTAATGAGCCACAAACTATGGCAGGTGTAACTATCTTTTTAAAAATTTAATTTCATTTTTCTCAACAAATCCTACATTAGAAGGGTCCTAACATACAGTGTAACCTCATTGGGTCAGCCTAATTAAGTCTGCAGTTTTGAAATGATGATCAATGTCTAAGAGACATTTTGAACATGTTGACTGGACTGTCACACAGATACTTCAACAAGCAGAAGAAAAAAAAAACAGGTAACAATACATGTATGACGTAGATTTGAACTTAGTAAATTAAATTAACCAACTCCAAACTAACCTTCATCACCTTTGTCTTCATCCTTTGGCTGATCATCACCTTCACCATCTGCCTGCTAATGACACCACAAAACAGACCTCTTAGCAGCAGCAATGGAGAACCTTGATGGTGATCTTGATGGTACGTGATTTTATAATAGCTTACATTTTGAAGCTGACAACTCACCTCTTCATCTTCTTCATCTTCTTCCTCTTCACCCTCACGGTATTCTACTTCTGCTATATAATAGTTGGTCTCAATTCCAAAAACCTTGCCTGCAAAAGACCAAAAACATCTTCTCTTTAAGGATATTTTGAGTTGATGGTAGGTTGGGGATAATCCCAATTTAGCTTCAAACTTTTCTCTTCAATGTTTTACCTTTAACACCGTGCCCCAGTCCCCTCCCATTTTAGAGAATGTTGTATTTCATTAGCTTGGCATATGCTAAATTCAGAGTTAACAGCATAGATATCATATACCGGTATGGTGTTATTAAAAAGAAAGTATCCCTACCCCAAAAGCGAACCATTTGTAGTGGTTTAGTATCCACAAGCTGCTTCAGGGCAAGGAATATTCTGAACATTTCTTCACGGCTCAGTCCAATTCCAGCTTGTTCAAAGTAGAAAGTTAAATTCATGAGATCAGGAAGAGGTGTCTCAACATCTTCTTCAGCTTCTGGTTCACCTCCCTCTGCATCTCCATCTTTCTATACATGTTAGAAAAGAATTTTTACAAAGCGTTTAAAGAAATTAATAATAATATATTACACGTTTCAAAGTCTAGCCAATCAGCACTGGCAGCCATTTTGATTCTAACTACAGCTCAAAACTTCATAAAATACTCAAGGTTATTATGGTAAAAAAAGATGGACATGTTGCAGTAGCATTTCAGTTAGCCTGCAAGCAAGACCACTCAAGGTTACAATATGATTGTGATTTACATAATATCATCTTAGTTGCAAGATCAGCAGTGTTGTTGAGAATAAAATGATCTACTCCAGCAATATTGTAATATTAAAATCAGATTCCTGGTAACAACATTAGACAATTTATACATATTTTATAAAATAAATGGCCTGATTTAATTTGAAGTTACTCTTGATTTGTATGAAAGGGCCATTAAATAAATTAATCATTAATTATTAATTAATAATAAATGATTAATTTAGTTAATTATTGGATGAGGTTTTCGTGATATCCAGAATAATTGAGGTCGAGGTAGGGGTTATCGGCTGAGGCTGATAACCCTTACTGAGACCTTGATTATTTTGGATTTCACAAAAACCAAATCTAATAATATTGTTTTATTATACATTGAACAAATCCTTTCTTTCTCGCTTCAACATAAAATGTTTTCAAAGTTTGTGCCAACTCTTTCTTTTTCTCAAGTTCTCTCAGTTTTTTTCTCTTTCACGTAATCAGCAAACAGCTCCTTCGCCACCGTCGTCGACCTTTATGTGTTTGTGAGTCCTAATGTCTTCAACTACTTTTTCGATGTCTTACTCAGTCAATGAAGCAAACCTGGAAGTCATGTTTTTGCTTCTTCATGCACTGACGGCAAGCAACACAAAGCGCCCAAACTTGACATGATTAGCCTTTAATAGAAATCATGCACCGCAGTCATACATTACATGATTACCCGTGACCTTGTCTTGAGTGTCTTCTACATGATTATTGTATAATCTGCAGCTAGATGATGTCCCAGGCGCTGATTTCGAAAATTCACTGTACACTTTCAGCAAATCAGAAAAAAGATACTGAGTTGAATGTATAGTAATAACCCATAGCTGCACTGGACCAAGAATGGCCTCACCTCAAATAGCTTCTGGTGTACTTCAGCAACTGCTTTGCTTTCTGGGTCTTCTCTGAAATCCTGTAATTTTAAAGCAAACATACAATAATTCAAAACTTCTAGTTGCAGCTCATCTGAGAGGTCAGCGTTCTAATGCTTTATGTAAGGTTGCTTTTAAAGATCAGTTAGGGTTTACGGGAGTAGGGGGTAGTACAGTTGAACCCCCCCCCCCCCCCCCCCCGATTTCTCTGCGATGGCAAATGGTTTCCAGCAGACTCATTCCATCTTAGCTTCACCTCCCTACAATGCAAGGCCTAGGGTTTCAAGGTTTCAATTCCTACAGAAAACAATTTTTTGTTTCCCTGCCCAGAGATTGTGGGAAACCATTTGTAACAATTTTTTGGCTTGGTGAAAGCACATGGGAACCCACCTCTTAAATGTTTTCAATGTTTATAAGACCACTGTAATGACACGCTACCAGACACTATCGTTATCGTGAAATCCTAGGGCTCGCAATACTGTTCCTACAAAGAGCTACTTACCCCTGTCCTCACTATAACTAGGTAAGACTGTAATTAACCCTTTATATTACAGTAATTATTACTGTAATATAGAGGGTTGCTAATTATTGCTTTCCACTTCGCTTTTCCTTCATTGGCTTTCTTTATTTCCCTATTCACAGCTCTCATCAAAACCAGCAGATGCTTACAACTAGTAATACAACCCTTACCCTAACCCTAACCCTAACCAAAGGTTACAGAGCGTGGGCGACAATGATCGAAAGTCAAAATGCTTTTGCTCCATTGCTGTGACAGATCATCAAAACGTGCATGATCAAATTACGAGGGCTGGAAGGTTGAAACATGCATGATCGAAGTGCTTTCTTTCCATTCATTCTTAGTGGAAGTCCAAACGAATGCTGGCTACACATTAGTAATAACAACCTGGAGATTAGGATTGCAGGAGACAAGAGCAGCCCGTAAAATTCCACATTTCTTCCTGAACACCCTAAGAGTGAATCAAATCTAAAATTTACATCCTTTAATGAGATAATGAGCATCCCACCACCCTCTTGATCATCCCTTTCAGGCTAATTAAATGGTATCTTTCATCTACTTGCTTCTTCCAGTTTTAGGGGTATATCAAGCAAAAACTGGGGTATCCAAGACTGTCATTGGTAGCTAGAATCCAGCTTTTTTAACCAGCTACTACAGTAAAATGAGCCTGTACTCTCAGTTTCAAAATGAGTCACAAATAACAAGTAAGGCTTTGGGGGATAAATGACCAGTAACTTTCCCTGAGAAACCAGCTGCTTTAAACCTTAATGACAGGTCTGGGAATAATTTTTTTTTCAGCCGCTAATATAATGATAATATGCCATAAACCCCATGGGTCAACCCTGATACAAAGGCAATGGAAACGCAGTGTGTAAGAAAAATAGTCACTAAGCTTTTACACATCATACTCATATATTTAATGCATCATTCGATTCCAGCGACAATTTGCCATCAAGGCAAAATCAAAGGGCTCTATGAGACAACTCGTGAATCAATTAAAGGCTTTGTGTTAATCTGTTTAAAAAGTAACATTTTACAAGATGTTTGTGTTGAGGGGGGAGGGGCGGTCTCTAGTCAGTTAAGGGTAGCTGTGTCTAGAGAAGATTTTAAGAAAAATTTTCAAGGTAGTAGAACTAGTCTTATAGCTAAACTGCTCAGCAAGTTTTGACTCAGCTACCATAGTTAGAGAGTTCGCCACCTGCCTCTATACATCGTACACTGCCTTGTGACCCAATTTTAAGGTCATATGCCGACATCTAAGGTCTAGGAGTAATGAAAGTCAGATTTCAGTATTTCCGTTTTTAGACTGGAAAAATATTATAATGTTTACTGTTGGATACCTGAGCTTGCCCCTTTCGGCAACAAGTGCAACATTAACTTCATGTACTCAACAGTAGTATGAAAAAAGCAATAATTATTTAATGTTAAGTGAAAATTTTCAATGATGGCTATGCAATTACGCAGTACAGGTAATTTCAAGGAATCATCCACAATTGAAGGCAATACAAAGCGGCTTAAATATAGAGACTATGATAGGTACCAAGGAAACATCACTGAAAACGTCCACTATATTACATGTTGCGTGACATGTTTAAGTATTAAGTGTCAATCAAGTAAAACTACAATTGCTCTCTCATAAAATGGTGTGATTACTGCTAGAAGTACAACATGGTGTCAAGAAGTAAATCGCGATTCTTGCAGCAGCAAACGCTGTGATCACGACGCGAGTTCTACCACGGAACTGCACAAACAAAAGTCAGTCTAGGAAGACAGAAAACAATCCCGAAACCTCCAGGCAAATGAGGAGAAATGCCAACAGACAGCCAATCGGCAACAACGCCCCCCATTCCTACTGCTCTAAGCTTCACGTCCAATTTCCCAGTACCGGCTCCCATGAAAGTCTCTGGCGACTGAATAAATAATTGGGAGTTCTTCAGACAACAGTCGGAGGACTACGAGCTCGCCACTGGCCTTGACAAGCAACCTGAGGCAATACGATTAGCGACGCTACGATCCGTAATGGGAAAAGATTGTCTGCAGATATTTTTAAATCTTAAGTTGACAGAAGAGGAGTCCACAAGCGTAATTGCTTAAGCCTAGCAGCTTTGGAAGCCTATTTTAAGCCGAAAACCAGTGTGGTTTACGAAAGATATCTATTCAACTCATCAACTCAAGGCCCAGATGAAGGGATCGATGAATTTGTGAATAGACTAAGAAAACAAGCGTCATCATGCAAATTTGGTATGTTCTGGGATGAAATGATCTGCGACAGGATCGTTATTGGCCTCCATTTTCTGATTGGGCATTGCCCTCACAGGCTGCCCCCCCCAAAATGCTTATGCCCTGGGCTCAGGCCGGGGGGGGGGGGGAAGACTGGGTGCTGCTGGAAAAAAAAATTTAAAATATGACCCTCACGTTTAAGGCAAACATTACCTCTGACTCTTCTTTCTTTTCTTGTTTTATACTTTTGCTAATGTCTTCAAATACATCTATTTTGGAACAAATAGGGTACTAATATTATTAACAGAACAAATTATCAGGGCAACGGTTTACATGGCTTGCCCAAAAAGCTAAAATAAGCTAATTGAGCATATTAAAATGTTTTTCATATTTAATACATCCAGTTTCGCTAGAAATAACGTACTCAAATGCATTCTACCTTTGCTTGCTTTGATTTTGAAACCAACTTACCGACACAATGATTAGGTCTTTCGTCTAAAATTTTGCTCAGTACCTCACTTAAATGATCATATCTGGTTATAAGAAAACAACAATCAACTACAACCACGACTCATAAGAAACAGCAAAAGGCTCATTTTAGCTCTATTGAAATAACAAACACTCAGAAACTTACAGATTTTTGTTTGACACTGAACTTGTTTTCAAAAGAAAAGCTTTTGCTTTCTCTATTTCTTCCTGCATGTTAAAAATTCCCATATGCATACATGTACAACTTGCATCCACTTTCAGGCAGTCGCATCAATAACGAAGAAAACATGGCGGAAGTTCCCATGGCAACAAAAAATGGTCTCCAGTCTCTTTTATTGAGCCGCCACTAGGGGACCACTGGGGTGTGACAGTCCTCCGGGGTGTAACTGTTCACTTGGGTGCGGTGGTTTTGTCGCATGCAATAAAATATGGCGTCGGAAGCACAAGAGGTTATAGCCATTACTGGGGTTTCCGCCGGTCTGGGCCTTGCGATGGTTAAATGGTTCATTTCCAGGGGCCATACAGTGGTAGGATGTGCCCGATCAGCTGAAAAAATAAGTCAGTTAAACGACGAGTTTTGCAGCGGAAACAAACCCAAGAAGTTTTCTGTAGTCAATATTGTTGACGAGACAGAGGTTAAGCATTGGTCGCAAGATGTTATTTCTCGGTTTGGACCGCCAACTTTCCTTCTCAACAACGCCTCTGTGATAAATAATAACAAGAATTTGTGGGAAATACCAGCAGAAGAGTTTAACAAAGTTATTGACGTTAACATCAAAGGTACCACAAATGTGATTCGCTCTTTTGTTCCAGAGATGATCAAAGCAGGTAAAGGTATAGTTGTTAATTTCAGTTCAGGCTGGGGAAGGAGCGTGGCGCCTCACGAGGCACCTTATTGTGCTACCAAGTGGGCTATAGAGGGGCTCTCCAAGGCAATGGCCCTTGAGTTGCCAGCCCCATTGGCTTGTATACCGTTAAACCCCGGAATCATCAACACTCCTATGCTACAGATTTGCTTTGGAAAACGAGCCGCAGACATGAGAACACCAGAACAGTGGGCAGAGACAGCTTGTCCATTTATCTTATCTTTAGATCACTCTCAGAATGGCAGCAGCCTCACAACTCCTTAGAGGCTCATGGAAGTGGTACATATTTTTGTTTAAAAGTAGTTGGACACCTTTGCTCCTAAAACAGAGTTGGGCCCTGTCTTTCTTCAGTATATTTTTTTACTCTGTAACACTGAGACATACGATGGACCCTTGGTGTTGGTCTCAAGCTGTCTGTTGACTTTTAACAGTTTTGTGTCAAAAAATAATGAATTTTGTAAACTGAATTGAAAAGGTATTTTAACAAAATGGCCAACCCTGACAACAGGCCATTTGCTCAATGAGGTTTTACTATTAGGACCAGATTCAATTAATTTCGTATTTTCCTTCATATTTAAATTTGGTAATCCTGGCCCAGTGCGGTTTAAATGACAAAAACCTTAATTTGCACAAGTAAGCAAAACCCTGAAGGATTTTGGTAGTGGTGTTGAAAAATGATGCCATTGTGAACATGGCCTATATTTGTTTGCTGTTAACAGCATCAAAGCTTGTAGAGCAGGTGCCAGATTTTAAAAGGCGGATAGCTTTATCCATTGGTGAAATCTCTATCCAATTGCCAAGGCCTTAGGTATGCAGAATTGTGATTTATCTGTTGGAAAGTGCAATCCAAGTTTGAACAACTGGGACCAGAGTTAAATACTATTGTTAACTCAAAATTGGCCCTAAGACACAGGCAATGCTAGACCTGATCAAACTAAAGTAACCAATCCTTCCAAAAGTAAAGAGGTTACTGGCCATTTAATACTGACCATACATACATGTAGTTGGGCCAGTAATCTGGTAAAGGATAAAGACAATTGCCTAGTTTCAAACCAAGAGGGGCTGGTACAAGTCCGTTTATTATGGGATAAACGACACAGGACCCATATAGTCAGAAAGAACACATTGAAATTAGCAACAATTTCAAGTTTGTTGTTTATCAGGCCTATATTGAACAAGATACAGCCATTCAAAAACACCAAAATTTACTAAGAAATATATAGACGTCTGAACAATGTGTCCAGCAATCCATACATCTCTTACAAATTTTCAAGTTTATAAATAGCTGTATCTTGTTCAACATTGGCCTGATTGACACCTAACCTAAAATTTTTCATATGACTTTGTGGGTCTCTTGCTGTTTATCATATAATAAACCAACTCATAGCAAACTCATCTCGGTTTGAAACTAGGCAGTGGAAAGTAACTTAAGGAGGAAAAGTGAAAGCAACTACTTTGTCAGTAAGTTTCAAAGTAATTAAGGGAAATTGTGTCCAGACCTTTTTTCACTACATAATAGAGTTCAGACTGTTGTATATAATAAATAATTATTGTAATGATTATTTCGGTAATAATAATACTGATGCTATCATGTGCCATGCCTTATAACAAGATAAAGTTTTTTTCCTTAATGATCACGTAATGGTAATTTTAAAAAGCTTCTGACTCCAGATAAATTAGCCCGAGTCTGAATAGATACTTAATCATGAATGTAACATTATTTCTTGTGGTTTGGTTTTATTCATGTACTGAAAGTTCGAATCTGTTTTGATCTTCTGAACTTTTACACTTTGTATTCTAGCTCTTTATCAAGAATAATAATTGATACCATCTTCTGGTTGTTTCAAACAGCAGGACAATGCCCTCTTTTACACTAAATTAAAATAAGGCCCCTTCAAATGTGCTTGAAATAATTAAGTCCCCCAGAGGAGCTTAATTGAGGATTTAAAGTAAGTAGTAATAGTCCGTTATTTACCCTCAGCAGTATTTATAGCACTAATGGTAGTGGGGCAGAGCAGAATGCCTGAAACAAATAATTTAAATTGAACTTAACAGTGTTAAGAATCCCGACTGGCCAGAGGCAAACCAGCTGGCTATTTACAAGAATGGCCAAGGATTTGAACTCAGGACTGCCGCGAACAGATCCAGCTAGTGGTTGGAGCAGGACTTGAACTTGAGGCCTCTGAATTACAAGTCCAGCACTCTAACCACTCAGCCACTCTGCCTTCCTAGATGTGGTGATACATTTTTTTTTTCTGTTTGTGTGAAGGAACAATCTCAAAAGAAGGAAGAGTGAATTGGTGGAACTAAAGGGGGGGGGGGTGGCGGAGGGAAGGGGAGTTTTGAAGAAGTTAGCAAATTCTAGTAAATCCAGAGAACTTAAGAAGACTTTATTAACTTAAGAGGAAAATATGGCTACTAAAGAATGAGACATACGGCTACAATATCATAAATCTCCAAAACTCACAAAAATTAATGATATTTGTATATGTTAACACAATTTTTGGCTTCTTAAGGTGTTTATTTTCTTACAATAAATAATGCAATTGAGATCTTTGACGTTTATATCCAACAGGGAAAAAAGAAAAAAAAAAAAAACAATGTTAGATATACAGATCAGTAGTGATATCTGAATATGATGGCAGACTCAGCCATTGGCTTCTGATATTTCATTTCTCTGTGTCACCCAAAGAGTAAAAGCCATTCTAAAATAGAAAAAAATAGAAAAACTGGGTGAATAAGTGCTCATAAGACAAACAAATAATACATGTCTAGCTGGATATTTGAAAACAATTATGCATGTATTTGTCACATGTAGACTTGATAGTTGTAATAATTTCACTATTACATGGATTACGGGAAGAACCTTATCCAAAATCTTTAACGAGTCCCAAACTGTGCTGCACGACTTATCATGAAAGAGAACTTCACTGGCTGGTGGTTAACGAACGTGTTATCTTTAAAAGTTCTGCTTTTCACCTATAAAGCCCTAGATCACTCTTTACATACAAGATCTATTAACTATTTACTCTCTATCACCCAAACTTAAAAGGAGAAAATAAAGCTTCCCCTCCCCCAACCCGTCCATGCCATGTTGTGCCACTGTTCAAGCTACCTGTAGAAAACTAACACCACAATTTTGAATAGAGGTGAGGGGGAATGGTAAGGATTGTTTTGTTCTCCGATGTTGACCCAGTAGTGTCAACAATGATTATAGTTTTGAATGAGACAAACTGGGCAACATTGGTGCAGTAACAGTTGATGAAATTTCATACACCTAGCTACATATATAAAATATAAGTGACTGAAAAAGCAAGCCTGTAAAATTTGACACACATTTCAAAAAATTCCAAAAACGTTTGATTTACCAATTCCTTACAAAGTTTTACATCAAACTACAATTGGCAGCAAAATTGTTGAGACACTGTCTGTAAAAGGGGAACTTTGGACAAGAAAACAATCTCCACCCTTCCCGCTTCCCCCCATTTATCTGGGGTGTTAGTTGTTTCTTGCAGGTAGCTAGAGCAGCGGCACAAGATTGCTTGGCAAGGGGAGGGCAGGAAAACTTCACTTTTATCTTTTGAAGATGGTAAAACAACAGTCCCAAACAATTGTGTCAGCAATTGTAGAATTATCAAAGATTTCTCTTGTTCAATAAACTTTTGCACTGGCTAACTTTCCAAGATCCTGGGTTGACCAGCCAAGATCATAGCAAGTAAGCCAGTCTGCCTTCTCATGGAAACACAATGGACATTTTATGATGAATTGAGGCATGAACAAAGCCAGCTTGCTAACCCGTTGGCTCACTTTATACAAAAAGGCCCTAAGGGTCTTAAAGCAAACTGACATAAGAGAAAAACCTGATGTAAATACCTGCAGTGTTTGACAATGCATTCATTACTACAGTACTGGGTTCCACGCTCTTTGGTTGTACGTGCTGGCTTGTTACAGCCATCACACAAACAGATACGCTGACTTATTGGGTTGACAGTCACTTTACTCTTCTGTAAAGAAATGTTTTCTTTATATTTATATTATTATGGTACTATTTCTTTGTTACATTATTATGGTACTATGAGCTTGAGAACATCAATAAAAAAGTACAGTAAAGAAGTAAAAAATATATTAAATGACTTCACTTGCAGTGTATTCACTAATTACAATGCCCTTCACCTCTAAATTGACTAAATTACTGAAAGATATGAAGTAAAAAAATATCACAGTAAAAGAAATGGAACAGATTAACACTGATGATATCAATAGTGCTAATAATCCTAATATCATTTTCAAGAGGAGATGAAAAATAAATGACAAGTTGAAAATTAAAATTCAAAAAGTGTTATCCAGGTTCATGAAAACCAGTTGCTACAGAGATGAATGTGACTGATGGGATGAATAGTTTTGCAAGCACATGGTTTTTGTTGGAAAATGAGCATGTTGTTGGTTGTCATAAAGGTTACATTTATTTTATGTAACACAACTCTTTGGGAACAAATTATCGACCTACAACAACAGTAAAATAATAACATTATTGTTGTTTTGATATCAGCACTCATGTTCAGGGCCAAGTAATAATATCTACAACTAAAGTGTCTACACCTTACTGAATGACCAGTGACATAATTATATAAACACCTCCTCCTACAAAACATGCATTCAAGAGTTAAAATAGCACCTGATAAGGCACTTAAGTTTATCAGTCAGCACTCACCTTAGGTTTTGCTGAAATGTTTGGTTGAGTGTTTGTGTTTATTGTTGTTTTGGCAGCTGCCATGGGTGGTACAGTTGCCACTGGTTTACCAGCCATAGCTACTTGTGTTGGGGTGCGGCTTAATGGTTTACTGTTAGTCACGGCCACCGTATCACTAATAACCTCCACTGATCCGCGTGTAGCTGCTGCAGTACCTGATTCTGGAACGGAAGTCACATGGTCTACTGCCACTTCCACTTTCTTCAGTTTTAGAGTTGGTTCATCCTGAAAGAAGCATTTGCCATTGTACCAATAATTATTATACTGCCCAATACATATCATTCTGAGATACCATTACCCAAAATATATCATTTTAATATACCCTTTACTATATTAATGAATTCTTGACAGTCTCGATAATATAGATTCAAAATTAATCAGTGATAAAGCAAGGCTCAAATAATATTGCTTAAAACCCAAGTTTTGCTAGACATCGTCTTGACTGAATTGGCTCACTATCATGTTAATCACTATCATGTTGACTCACTATCATGTTAAGTAAATGAAAAAAAAAAGAGCGAATAAAGTAAGTCAACTAGTTCTAGGATGGTATATGAAAAGATTGCACGTGTTCAGCTAGGATTGGTTAACAGAGACATTTGATATTCTCTTGTCTAGATTATTTCCTTCATAATAATGATTTTCACAGTATTATTAAAAGTAATTAATGGCTCATTAGTAGACTGTTTGGCACTGTACCTGCTGTGTCAGCCTCTTAGCTTGGAATTGATTTTCCAGTTGTCGAGCCTTCTCTTGATAAGCCTGATAACAAAGAAACCACATTGTTAATTTATCCTTTACAAACCAACAGGGTTGTCTTTTTTTTTTCAAAAAAGAATGCTGTTAAAAAAGCATTCAGTCTCGCTTGCTTGGAGATCACCGCTAAATAAGACATGAGGAGGCAATAAATTCTACATGAAATGGGATTTCCTCGCGAAACGTTTTTCCCTTCCTACTTTATTTAGAGTCTATTATTCTTCAGGATATTTACTTTTTATATCGTATTCGACGATGATTGAGAAAGAGTGTATAAATAAGCGAAAATCAATTCAAGAGAAATTACATCATTGTCAGTGACCAAAAACGTGAAGAACATGGTGCGTCATTTCAGTCATCACCAAAAATAAACCACATGCTCATCACAAGACTCATTTGCATACTCATTTACAACGCCCGATCAGTTTGTAGCCTCACCATCAAAATTCTCACTGAAATATTCACTTGTTCTAAAGTAATAAATACTTTCAAGCAATAGAATTCATGGCCCGACCTGTTCCAGAAAAGCTCGACATCTTTCACATTAATCTTTCCTAAGCTTTCTTCACAAAATAAATTAAAGCATGGCGTTGTGACATGTCACGATTCTTATCTTCAGTTTCCACAGTCTCTGCTAGGAACGCCTACAACCAGGCCCCCATTTTGGCATGTACACAAGAAAAAAAAAAAGAAGAGAAATGCTTGCAAGCAAGACTATTATTGATCCCCACTTTGTCTAGACATAAGTGAGAACCAAAATTCACCAGACATTATAGCCACAATGCTTCTAATAATCAACTCCACAAGCCAATCAGCTTCAACATCTGCATGATGAGTCAAGATCAAAGACAAAATGCTTCTTATTACTTTGAACTACAAAATAAACTAACAATCTAGTTAATGCATGGCAAAAAATCTTAATCCATGCAAGTACACCATTGTTGTAAAGGATAGGGTTGACCTCTTTTATGCAATTAAAACTTGAGAAAAAAGCCTGCTTGGTTTCCTATTATTTTGTTGACAAATTCCACATACCAGTAAAGGAGGTCCCACCTTTTTGTGATTTTCATTTAAAGTATCCCACATCTGATCCACAATTTTCTTGATGTCCTCAAACTGTGCCTATGGAAATGAAAAGTGCGACAACAAAGAACAACATGAAGTGCAGATTATGGCTGTGGCGGCACTTGGCAAGTTAACTGGGTTAGTTTTTGAATAACCTGGTAAAAATATACTTAGAATGTAACCTGGTTAAAAGAGTTTAACCAGGTTAATTTTTATCAGCGGCTGGACTCAATTTAGACTTCCACAAAGTCATTCAATGTCACACACTTTTTTTTCTTGCTCGCTTGGTTCGCTCATAATGTTCACATAAGATTTGAACCTGTATTGGGTTATTCCAGAAAAAATCCACACCCCCCCGACGGATGGGGTCCTTTTTTAACCCCCCCTCTCACCTGGATTTCCTGAAGCACAAGACCCCCCCCTCCCAACTGGATTTCCAAGGTGGAAGACCCCCCCTCCCGCCTGGATTTCCGGGAAAAACTATAAGGCTTAAATTTAATTTATTTTTAATGGAAAATACATGCAAACACGTCTAAATGTTTTTGTTTTAATTTCTAAAGCTTCAGCTTATATTAAACTAAGAATTCTATCGCGTGGAACTAAAAACGAAAGGAGCAAAAAACAAAAATGCGAACGACACCTGAACGAGTGTTTACATAATTTCTTAGCTTATAAAAATCACTCTTCGCTCTTCGCGCGCGGGCTCTGGGTACGAGTAGAAATGTGTCAGGCGTTTGACGCTCTTCGTGACAACAACGTTGCGACGAGTTCCTTCAGGCCCGTTCTTTAGTATCTTGTTCGCGTTTTCTGCTATAAAAGGACCTGTAAAGCAACTTAGATTATCATTTATGTCAGGTGAGAAATATATGAACAAAACATTTTGACTATTTTCAGGGTCTGAAAGCGCTTAAGTGTCATCGAACTAAACGTTTGATTTGTATCAACTATCGGTCGAAATGACCCCTGCAGAAGACTTTTTTAAGGTCAACCCCCCTCCCGCCTGGATTTCCGGAGTCTTCGACACCCCCTTCCCGCGAGAATTTCCAGAATCCCATCCGTCGGGGGGGTGTGGATTTTTTCTGGAACAACCCATTAATGATAAAAAGAGGTCATCTTCTTAAAAGTCTTAACCCAATTGTGTTACGAAAGAAAAGCTAAACTTGGAGCGAAAGAATTGACTTCGAAACTGTTGTGCTCGCGTGCATGGTACAGAGATTCCAACAATGTCAACTGAAAAAAGGGAGGCCTGCTTGTAGAGCACCATAGCTGTGCCCATGAGTGCCAAAAACAAAAATTTTAAGATATGTGCCTCTAAGATGCCATTTCCTGCATTTTGAGATCACAGTCAGTGGAAAGAGTGGACTTTTTAACAGGCAGTGGTTGCTAGGGCCTATTGGTACCTATTACATCAGTGCATTAATGCACCCAAAATTATGGCAGGCTCATGCTTGGATGCCAAAAGGGTAAAAATGGCTGAGAAACCACAGAAAAACGGAAAAGAATCGTGCTAAAAAAGACTGGTTAAACAATAAAAACATTGTCTTTCTTGAACTACGGATATCTTACGGCCTCCGCCAACTTGTAAACACAGAACTTGAAAATCAACCTTCGTCACACTTGACTAAACACACAACTCCAGCTTGTGGGAAAAAACTTAGTTAGTCAAAAGAACTCGCTTGGAACTTGTACACCGTTTGACATAAGGTTCTAGAAAAGACTAAACAGGCGAATAGTAGTAGCTTTTCGACACATTTTATGATTTCAGTAACTGATGCAAATCTGCTGAGTCATGCTCAAATGTAAACATGCTCTAATTAATTATTCATGAATAATCCAAACACGTAGAGAACGTTCGAGAAAGTCTCGCAATGCATGAAAGCAATTTATGATGTAACACTCAACAAAGACAAAATGTCTTTGTGCAGCAATTTGTATCAGTTATTCTTTAAATTCATCATAAAACAGTTCCAAAGGAGCGCTCACTCACAAAATGTTTTTCAACACTCGAAGAGAAATTTAGTGCCATGTCATATCCTCTATTTTATTCCTCGAGTAAATTAAAGACTAAACTCAAAGTGATCTCAAGATATCATGAATTAGTCTCGTCTCATTTTATGAAATAGCCAAAAAAAGCCGAAAAGTCACGCACTTGTGCGGCCAATCTTGTCCCAAAACTAGTGCATAATTTCATAGCTATTTTTCAAATCCCGAACTACCTTGGGTCGCAGTAACGTAATCGGCTAATCCCTCAACTTAGAGTCTCCTCTGATCTGACAGGTCACACAGGTGAGTCGGTTCAAACCCCGGGGAGCCAAAATAATAATTCTTTCTTCCTCGAATAAGTTAAAGAAAAGAAAAAAAAATGAAGTGATCTCGAGATATCTCGAACTAATTGGGCTCTCACTTCCTCAAATAGCCGAATAAAACCGAAAACCTACAGACTTTGCATGCCCAATCTTGTCCCAAAAATATCAACTTTGATACATTCCTGAGCGTCGCGAATCCTTTACTTTGCGCTCTGCCGAAGTAATAATAAGCTGTAAGCAAGTCAAAGACAAGAAACATCACATTACTTTAATTTGAATGAAGATGATGCGAACTGCGGAAATACAAATTTAAATGAAGCTATGATCGTCGCAGTGGTAATTTCAATTTAAGCAATTGCAAGTTTGCCCCCAGCCCCCCCCCTCCCGCGTTAACTTGCAATAATATTGCTTCAACTGCAATTACCACAGGGAAGATCATATGTTCAGTTAAATCATATTACTCATCTCAGGTTTTTAGGCCACATTTTTCATAATCTACAGATTTTTATTCCCTCATGTTGCCAGGTATATTATTTAACAGAAAACTAGTATAAGACTTTCTAAATTAGTATAAGCAGATTTAAATGAGCTTGAAATGTTCAAATCAGTCTTGTGAACATACCAAAATATTAATGCAGGTTGTAACTGCACAGCTTATAGCATTGTTTCTGATTCCTTCTTACCTGAGGGTTTTTTGTTCTTACAGCCGCCTGGGTTTCCTTGAAGAACAACTCATAAGCAGTTAAAGGCCTAAAATAAAATCAAATAAAGAAAACACAACAACTAAAATTTAGGAAAACAAAATCAATCCAATGTAGCAATATAGTAACAGACCTGCAAAACACCGTTAAGAGAACTAAAAAATAATGTTCAAGGCTAGGCACAGGTACTAGAATGATACAAGTTAATCACCCATAGCTCGAGACATTACCAAAATTCAGACAAAGTCTCTAAAACTATGATATTTATTGCACTAACTTGTTTCCGCCTTGAGTGTCCTTTTCTTTCCCTTTTCTCTTTCGTTTACTTCCTTTCTCTTTGTCTTTCTTTTTCTTCTTCTTTTTCTTCACCTCATCACCACCCACTTTCTTTAGGTTTTCAGCCACTTGGGATAAAGGAGTACTATCGTCGTCATCGTCATCATCATCACTGTCTTGTTGATGGGTTGAAGCTGGCTCTAATGAAGGTCTTACCAGTGGAGTGTGTGATGAGGATTGTAATCCAGGTGCTACTGTTAATGACTGTGAAGCTGTAACCATGCCCTGCAGGCTACCACCAGATGATGATGCCGTTACTGTAGCTGCAGGAGAAGCAGCTACTACTTGACTGATTGCTGTTGCTTCATTGACAAAAGTTATTTGAACAACATTGCTACCAGATGACAAAGGAGTTTGTAATAAAGGTACACTATTAGACTGTGTGGATCCCAAAGCAGTTGAAATCTGTTTAGTATTTGAATTAGTGGCAAAGATTCCTTCAAATGGTTGTTGTTGTCCCGGCACAGAAGTTGGTACTTGATTATTATCTACAGTTGTATTCAGTTGTACAGAACGTGTGGAATTGTTTCCATCTATAATACTGCCACTTTTAACCTCTGTTAATGTCATATTTCCTGTTTCAGCCAAAAAGGGTAGTTCCTTAAAGGCTGGACCTAATACAGCTGTTTCCAATGCAGTTTTGTATGTTGTCTGGGCTAGCTGAGATGAACTAGATACCACCGAAGCTTTACAATTCAAGCTGGCACTGGAAGGGTTGGTAATGACAGTTTTAGGCAGTTGGGGTTTTAATGAAACTGAGGATTTTAAGGGAGAATTAGGATTCACCAGAATCATCTTAACTGGCTGAGATGATGATTTGGCCTGTGAACTTTGAACTCCGGATGCTGGGCTTTGAGGAACAACATAGCAGATGAGTGGTTGTCCAGTATGAATGTTAGGTGTTGTTCCCTGCTGTTTTGCCTTTGGCTGCCCCATGGCCTTTACAAGCTGTCCCAGCAATTCTGGGTTGGACAAAGGAATGGCCTGAATAGGTTTGTTACTGGACTGAAGCCTAGTTGCACTAATATTAGGACCTTGTGCAACATTCTGTGAAGGCATCTTATTAGAAGCAGCAGCAGTAATGATGTGTGTTTGGATCTGAGAACTTGACTGAGTCACAGGTGCGGACAAAGTAACTGTTTGACCATGAGGATTTGCTGATTCCATACTTATTTTCAAGCTGCTAGCAGTACGGGGCTGACAAGATCCACCTTGGGCCTTAGAAGATACTGCCACAGCAGATGGGACTGCCATTTGTAACATTTGTGAGGTAGTACTCAGAAGCTGAGAATTTGTTGATACGAACGACCTTGTACTTTTTACTACTGACTGTGGAGCAGTAGTCTGCAGTGGAGATCCAGGCTGAATTATGGATTGGGCATGTCTCATACCTTGATTTGCAGTTCGTATTGGAGCAGATACCTTCCCTGCATGGTTTGCTTGTTTTACTTTGGGACTTGGACTTCTTGATGATGCCAAAGGACTTCCTGGACTTCCAGCAGAATTCAATGGACTTCCCCCAGTTACACCTGTCATAGGTAACTGTGATTTACAGGTAACATTACTTGGCGCAGCAGCTAACTGCCCTGGGCTTGCTGCTTGAACTGAAGTTGCCGTAAGCCCCTTCTGTAAAGCATTTGGTGGAAAAAGTGAATGAGTTGTAGAAGGACTGGGCTGCTGTGAAACATGAGTTGCAAATACAATGGGTTCACTGACACCTTGTGGCATATCACGCTCAACAATTTCATCAATTAGTTCGTCGATATTGGGCCCTTCTACCATTGGACTACTCACTTCAGATGATAGTTGCTGACTCATTACAGGGGGTAAGTTGGGTGGTACAAATGGTGACAGCTGAGAATGTACAGTTGTAGGTCTATTAAGGTTTGACATTATTGGCATCCTCACACGCTGTTGTCCCACGGGAAATGTTGAATGACCCTGCATTGATCCAGGTGGAGTGATAGGGGGCAAATCAAAGTTTTCAGATGGAAAAGTTGGGGTTGGTGGTGTTCTAGATCGTGCAGCAAGATTCTGAAGATACTCTTGTCGTATATCTCGTATTAGAGAGTTGGGGTCTCCTGGGAACACAGGATTTATGGCGGATGACTGTGGCACCTTGCAAAAAGGGTAAAAAAATTCATTTAGTGGAAAAATATTCTTCCAAGGTCAAGCAACTTCAGTAGTTGTCAAGACATTTGAAAGAGTTCATACATTTTAACATTGGGTACTTAATAACAGCAGCCTGGTTCTCCAGGGCTTTATTGTGAAGAGTAGAAAACTTTGGTAAAAAAAAATTAAAATAAACTTTCCTTGACCTGTAGTGTGACCTGTAGAAACAGTTGCCTTTGCAGCAGTAAGAAATAAAGGTACTGCCTTTGCTCAACAAATGGCTACATGTTTGCAGCGCTTGGATGGCCATGTAGAAATGCAACACCTTTGTCCAGCACAAGACATTAAAACTGTGTCCTTATTTAGTAATTTAGCCTAAATTCACTAATACTTAGGCAAAGTACCGAGGGTTTTTTTTATTGTTGTTTTTCATTCATTTTTAACTGAATGGTTTATCAAATAATGTTCATGTATCTTTCTTATTATCTTGTAGTTTTTGTATATTTTAATTACATTTACTGTAATACACTTTAATTCCCATTGTTTATGTATTATGTAATCTAATCTAGGACTCTGAATAAAAAGGTACAGGTTGAAAACAGTAATACAGTCAACTCTTTCCAAGACAGACACCTTCGGGACCGGCTTTAAGTGTCCGTCTTAGAGAGGTGTCCATCTTATAGAGAGTCAAATAAAGGGAATAAGCAAAGGCAGGGACCAACTCTAGGTGTCCGTTTTACAGGTGTCCGTCTTATAGAGGTGTCCGTTAAGAGAGAGTCGACTGTATCAATTTACATTTCTACAAATGTAATAACATTAATTATTATGAAGCAGTGAGAAGTTTGTATGTTACTCAGTAAAATGTGTACGGAGACATACCTGTGGCAAGCTGACAATAGCTGCCCCAGTCTCCCTATGAGGAGCCAGTAGTTGGCTCCCAATAACCAGACCATCTCTGCCACTATTGTTTAGAGAGTTAGTTGATGATGCTTGTGATGTTGATGATCCAACATTGCTCACTTGCACTTCTAAACCCTGAAGCTGGTCAAACTCTATATCCTAATTAAGAGGACATTCAGAAAATAAGCAACAAACCACCACTTTGCAGATCACTGATCGCTTTACAGTATTGCTCCCCCTGAGGCCAAAGCAATAAGAAGGGTTTTAAAATAACTCACAAATGAAAGTGCTGTCTTTGCTTTGCAAATTACTACACCTTAGAGTGTCTAAGATGACCTCATTAAATGGTGGTCCCAACACAAGTAAGAGATGTTAAAATATTATGTCCTCAAGTACAACTTTTGTGCTAAAGTACAGTGCAATCCCTGTAAAACATGATAGTGCAGACATGCAGATTGGAAGAAAATTGCACTCAAACGTTAAAAAAGCTGAGCCTAAGAAGTGACAGTCATAACAACAGCTTCAAAGAAAAAAATAGTTCAAAATAAAATATCTTACATTCAAGACGAAAATGTGCAACGTGTTAAGTGGCATAAAAAAAGTTAGTAAGTCTTGCACTTTGTTAAATTTGTAAGACCGAAACTGAAGGAACTGTTTTTATCAGGCATTTAGAAGGAAGTATGAGAATGTATAAAAATAATTTATAATTCAGGTAATTCCTGGCCGTACAATACCTACTCGAAGATATCAGACCTGTCAACGTTATGTTGTATTACAATATGAGAGTTAAGCTTAGTCAGCTGTCTTTCCGCGACGTAAGTCAGGCTTAGAATATTTTAAGCGAAACTCCCTACAAATTCCGATATATTCATTGACTTCAACTTCCCCTAAAGCGTCGTGTAAATACTTCGGCAAGAAATTCTTGATCGAGAAAGGATGAAATATTCTGGCGTTGTCCTCAACTCGAAATATCTTTTTTTTATAGTGGGCGAAAGAAGCAAATTTTCCGGGAAAGCCTGTGTACTTCCCGTTCGTAATTCGAGGTATGTAGAACTCCTCCACGAATAACTAATTCTTAGTTTTGAATTAAGCTTTAAAGCAAGCTTGAGACTATTTCAATCACACCAGCCGCAGCGGGGCTGCCCCAATGGTCTCGTTACTGGAAAACAGGTCTGCAAAGACCTGTTTTAATGATGTTATGTCTGAGGCAACTTCACGGGATTCCGTGGACAGTGACTTGAAATAACGCTTCCCCCGGTATAAGCGAGGGTGTTCAACTTTGGTCGACTCTTAACCGATTTATTGTCAGGGAAATCGTTCGCTTTTCTTGTGGAAAAGTTACTTAACAGTTCACCCAACAGACCTTTGTAGGAATATCGTGCTGGTCCCAATCTATAACTTGATCTATATCAAAATCGGCGATTTCATTCGCGTTTGACTCCGTCGCCATTACATCCACGATTGCCAAACTGTAATGTGCGCATACTCGGGCATAACGCTGACTAGAAATTTGCGCCTGCGATTTTTAATCGCCTCGTTCCTACGTCTGTTGTGGAATCTAGTACCCAAGCGACAAGCACTTTCCTCTACACGTCATGGAAGTGGGAAATGGGGCCTAGCTAGATTCACTCTTTTTTAATGAGAACACTATAGTTTTATAAGAATATATATTTTATTAGAATATGGAGGCTGAAATTTGCGAATTGCTAAGAACATTTTAAGAATAAACCCCAGGCATAATTTTGAAAAGGATTTAAAGTTGTGTGTTGAAAATCTGTGAATACAATACAATTACATGTTTTTAACTTATTCCTTTCTCTAAACGGCAAAACTAGCCAACAAAACAAAAAAACCTGCACTTATTATAATTCATACCCCAATCAAAAGTACTCCCTTACCCCAATACATTCTTAAACGGAAATGTCATAAGGTATACTTAGATGGGGATTTAAGAATCGAATAATACAAGAATATTTTCAGCCTATAATCAGCGGAAAATTAAGAATACTCAGCCTGGGCCGGAAAGACAACATGCTTATATTCTTGGTTTGCAACCACGTGACAAGGCGGCCATGTTGGGGGTCAATACAATAGAGTTTTTTCTCGAAGAATTTACATGAAAATAGAGTTTAGTTCTCAGAGGAGAGAAATGCTTTTGTTCTTGACCACCAACATGGCCGCCGTGACGTCACGTGCAAACCAGCAATATATATATAAAAAGAAAACCTGTTTGAATGGAGAGGTCCACACAACACGTAAATAAAACTGACTGGTTGCTCTTGCTGGATCTCTAATTAAAGAGATGCTGCTGCTGCCAGACGTCACTTAAAGTGTAAAATAAAACAATTGCAACAACTGCATTCAGTTTTGTTTTACATATAACTAGTAATAACCAAAGGTTACGGAGTGCAGGCGATAACGGCCGAAGGTTAAAACGCTTTTGCTCCAACGCTGTACTTTGCGTAAGTTTTACGTGACAGATGGTCAAAACACGCGTGATTAGATTACGAGTGATCGAAGGTCCAAAGGGGCGTGATCAAATTGCGTTATGTTCATTCCATTCATTCTAAATGGAAGTCAAACATACACGCGACGTATGCGTAATAACTAGTAATAACCAAAGGTTAGGGAGTGCAGGCGACAACGATAGGAGGTCCAAACGCTTTTGCTCCAACACTGTGATTTGCGTAAGTTTCACGTAACAGATGGTCAGAACACGCGTGATCAGATTACGAGGGGTACAAGGTCGAAGTTGCGTTTTTGGCATTCCATTCATTCTTAGTGGAAGTCCAAACGAATGCTGAGTACATACATGCGACGCATGCGTAATAACAACCTGGAGATTAGGATTACCGGCTCCTCTTGTCGCCCGCAAAAAGAGTGTACAGACCATTAAATGTTGGAAAAAAAAAGAGGTGTGAAATGTGCAGACCACGAGTAAAACCCGTTATAGAGGAAGCGTTAAATCAGCGGACAATCCCACAACTGTTCTCTTCAGAAGGGCCAAGAAAGTTAATAAGCCATTTCCGAGTTCCCCCGAGCCTTTGTATCAAAGCGAGGTTAACTGCTCAGCCTTTGATATGGAAATGATTTTCCATTCTCATGCAAATAAAACAAGTTGTGCACTTGGCCTCATTTTGAAAGTGAGGGTCTTTGAACTCGGAAGTGGACTATTCAGAGCGTACACATTGCCCCAGTCCCCGCGCATTTGTTAGGTTGTGCTTTACTGTACTGGGGTGAGGGCCGCCCAAGTGTGGGTATTTGTCATGGCTAAGGTTCATACTTTCGAAGCAAAATATCACGGTGGCAACAAAAGAACATATACCCATCCTCACTGAAGAAACAAATGACAAATTCAAAAATTTGGGTTTTATTAAAACATTATCGCCAGATAGAGCACCGGTAAGCGCACAACTGTTTGTTTTGTGCTTGCAATTTCATTTACTGGAGCGGAAACTCAAACAAAAGAAAAGAGAGAGAAATCTCCTCAACCAGCGTTAAAAGAAACCAGTCGCTAGAGCAAAACATATTGAAAAAGAAGGCCGATCAAGCTTTAAGCAAGACCAACTCAATATTGGTTTATAATTTCTTATTTACAGTTTGTAACTAAATATCTTTGTCTGCAGTCTAAAGAGCACTGATGTGATGAACTTGCCGGGCGTTCATCTTTTAGTTTTTCTTTTTTTAACTGGCCTCTCCTCCCACCTAAAAAGTAAAAAGAAAAAAAATTTAAAAGGAGGGCAGTTTCCGCTAGCTCATTCTTGGGCTCTCTTGCCATCAGTGATTTCAATCACTACAAACCGTAAACTAACACTTAATGCATGTGTACAATGTTTCGGTAAAATGATAATATTCACCAAATGGATGAAACCATAGATGAAACCGGTAAAAGACCCGAGACTTCCGTCATTGTTTATAGTCGGGTATTCATGTCAGGAAGGGACAGAATGTTTACTGACAAAGAAATGTCCCCAGTTGGCACTGAAAAAGTTGAACTAGTTGGGGTTCAGAAAACAGACATTTTCTTTTGTTTTCGGCAACACGCCATTATTTAAGGCAACAATAAACAACAAATTCAAGCCTTAGAGGATAGCCACAATAAAGGTGGGTCCTTCCGAGAAGATTGCGGTTGACATGTCCAGGAGGAATTCATGTCACTCATTTGCTCGCTATGCAGACTTATAACTGAGCTTCAAACTGAGTCAGTTCAATCGAGTTACCTAAACAGTTCCTCTGCTCGCCTCTCCTCTCTTTGACGTTCCGCATCAACCTACAGAGGAGACAAAAACAACACATTAGTTCTATCTAGTTTCCTTTCTCGGTCAAAAGTTTAAGTTTTTACTCGGTACAATGTTGTCGCTAAGAAGAGAAACACAGGCACACAAAAAGCTAACAAATGAGTCTGCACAAGTATCCTAGAAAGATACATAGATACATACATAATCTTTATTTATCCACGGTCAATTCATCAGCCAAAAAATTACAATTCAAAAAAGAAAACATTATAAACTATCTACATCATAAAAAAATAAAAGGCTGCTTTTCAGGAATGCCGTGCCCTAGAGTACTTGTTTAAGAAGACATTTGAATTTCGTACGGGACTCTGCTTGCCTCACAGTACAAGGGACTTTGTTCCATAGGATGGCGCCAAAATAGCTAAAGCTATTTTTGTAATAATTTATCCGTGGGAAAGGGATGCAAAGTTTATTGTCAGAGTCTCTAAGGTTACATGCCGTTTCTCGTATTGCAAACCTAGAACACAAATATTCTGGAGCCAACCTGTGTAAAGACTTATAAACCATCGTGGCTTTTATCAATTTCATGATGGCGCGCTAGATTTTTCCATCATAGGAGTTCAAACAGGTAACCAACGTCTTCATCGTAGTCTGAAAATGTCAAAACACGGGCTGCTCTATTGTGTAGTTTTTGAAGTTTGTTCCTTAAGATTATCCCCCAGTTTCCCCAAACAGTATTGCAATAACTGAAGTGAGGGTGAATAGGAGCTTGGTAAGTAAGTTGTAAGGTCGCTTAGGGGACAAGGTGCTTACTCGCTTTATGGCCCCGATGCCAGAAGATACTTTCTTTATTATCTTCTCCATATGGCTACCCCAATCGAGATTATCATCGATGGTCACTCACTCCAAGAGATTTCGCAGTAGCGACTTGGCAACTCGAAAATCATTAATTGCAAGTGTTGGGGAAACTGTTACAGTACTTAGCCTCAGCCCAGATCCAATTAACATGAACATGAACCTCAGGCGCAAATAGCTTCATTTACACTAGCGATTTCAAGTATTAAAGTGCAATGACGAAAACTTTTCTTCTGTTGTCAGAAGCATTGAAATTTTATTTCATCGAGTAAGCCAGTTTATGGTACGATAGAACAGTTGCATTGCTCAAGGGCATCACAAGTTACGGAACAAGATTTTGGACTGCAACACAGTCATATTTTTTCTGTGTTGAGCAAGAATGGAAATCTTAGTCACTTATCACAAGCAAATCAGGTGCTAAGTTAAATGTTAAGTATAACTCTACCTCTCTAGCTTCCAGGAACCACTCGTCCCTCTCCAACCTATCAGAAGACTGGTAAACTTCCAAATCACTGCCACCAATAATGCGCGGAAGACTAACAGTGGAACCTGGATAAACTTGCTGCAAAAAGAAAAGACTACTGTAACGGCCAGAGTTTCTTTATCATTGATTTGTTTCTCATTTCCTCGATATTAATCAAGTTGAGCATAAAACAGCGGCAGCTTATTTATGTGTTACTATGACTGAAGCGCTGAGAGCCACACACGATAAGTTGATAAGTCGATGATCAAGTATCCGGCAAATTCTAGCCCTGGGCATGGTATCCAGTTCATGTTAACGGTGTTCACGGCCAAGCGGCAAACAGTCTCATCAAGTCGTAAATTAAACATTATTCTGAACAAATAAAACCACATTTACACGCGCTGAAAAAATCGGCACCGCACGCCAAATTTTTGGCACCGTGCCTCGTTTACGCGTGGGAGGTAGTCTCGGCACCCCTAAAATTTTGAGCACTGGTGCCAAACTACATTTGGGACCGATACGTTTACACGTCGAAAAATGGGAGTGCCGTGCCTTAAAATCGTCAGCACGGTGCCAAAAATTTGGCGTGCCGTGCCGATTTTTTTAGCACGTGTAAATGGGGTTTTAGTTTACGGCCGCGGGTTTGCTTTCCGTTAAGACAGGTTAAGAGGAAGCTCAGTCATAAGTCTGATAAGTGAATGTTAATTAAATTACGTCTTGTGAAGGTCCCAGCAAATAAGCAGATAATTGTGCCGGCTTTAAAGAGAAACACGGCGGACTCAATGAACGACTTTCCCTTATACTTATTCAGTCCTGCTCACTAGTGACTCCGTGGCAGATATTTGACGATATACAAGCTTATCTTTAGCTACTTCTCATTCGAGATTAAATATAGTATATGTATGCATGTGTGTATGTATGTATGTATGATGATATGAAAATTACATAACTGAAATATTCAAGGAACAAAAGAAATCAGAGTTTAATCAGACCTTTGCAAATTTCTTGAAGTTTTTGACAGTGGTATTTCCTGGTCTCTTCGGTGCAGTAGGTGCGACATTGGCTGGCCTGCGAACTACTAACGACACTTGTTCAACAACAAAAAGGTCGCGAGGCAAATGAGCATCTCCATCTTCACAGGTTTCCTTAACCACCTTCAAAGACAACATCGAAAATCACAAGTCAGCAACAACAAAATGATGTATTAGAGGAAATAATAGTGTTTACTAGGAGTTGCCAAGAATTGTGCCTTATATGCTGAAGACAAACGAAGAAAAACGCCGGAGATCAAACAAGAAAGTGACACGAAGGTCTGCAGTTATAGTTTTCTGTTACTAGTCTTGTCTACGGGGCAGCACGGTAGGAATGCGCCCAAACTTTCCATTTTGCTTGTACAGTTGTGTTTGTCGTTCAACTTAAGGTGGCCCGAACCTATTTCAGGGGCGGATCCAGAAAATTCAGAAAGGGGTGGCCGGGACACTTGTAAGCTGTATAGATAATTTTTATTTTTCTGAGAATTCTATAAAAATAGCACAAAATGTCAAAAAAGGGGTGGCCGCAGGCCCCTCGGCCCACCCCACCCTTGTATTCTTATGCGAGCTGGTCGTGTTTCTGAATCGCCTTTTTCAACAGGAACGATTTAACCGATTTCGACGGTCTTTGGTATCCTTAAGAGAATACCCTTTCAGATAGGAGATAGTCCGTTAACACTCTTCCCCTCTTCCAAAAATCATAGAAATCGGTTAAATCGTTCCTGCTCACTGAAAAACGCGATTTAAAAACGTAAATAACACGCACATTAAAGCTTATTTGCAGTTGGTTAATAAAATCGTCATTATGGGAAGAGAATTCTCTGTTTAGCCTTCCACCCAAAACGCCAAACCCAAACCCTCATAACTTAGACCAAACAGAAGCCACTTGCTCTTGCATTTCATTTTCCTTTTCAAAGGGAGGGCGTAGAAGAAAGAGTATAAAGTTTAAGCATATATAGAGGTTTATTGCAACTGGAGCTAGACAATTGAGCTAGACGTAGTTGATCCAGAAATATTCTACCCAAACTGTTATTGATGATTAAATGGAGGAAAGAGCTGTAATGTGTAATGAAAGTGACCTGGAACAAGATTACATGCAAATGTGTTCTATACATGCAGCAGGTAAGAATTCCATAATTTCAAACCTTTCTTGGCATCTTAGAGCAGAGAAATCCAGCTTGAACATGTCTCGAATCAAAATGCTGCTCATTCACAGGCCAGCGTCTATTTTCTTTATTAGTTTCTTGTTGCTGTACGTGAATTTTTATTTCTTCAGGCTGGGCATCTCCCGGCTTTCTCTTAGTATCTGCAGTTTCATCAGCAATGAAGTGATCCGGATTACCATCCAAACTATCAGGAATATTTTCCGTTTTAATTGCAGCGATCATTTCATGTCCAATATTTTCAGTTCCTTTTGGTTCTTCATCATTTTCACAATCAGTGCCATCCTTGATCTCTAAGCTATCGGCAACCAAACTGTCCGCCACAGCAAGTTTGAGCTGAAGGTTACTGCGGGTTTCGTCCGTTGATTTGTTAATATCTATTGAATCTGGTACCAGGGCTGTTTCTGCTGACCGTCCTATAGGCGACTGTTCAGGCTCAAGTAGCTTCCTTCTCTTAGTTGATGGTGGTCTTTCTTGATTGTCAGTTTGGCTTTCAGGAAGAGATTCATTAATAACATCCGGCTCACTTGTGCTTGTGCTGCATCTGCAATAACCATGATAATAATTACCAACTTAAGACAGCGATAATAATAAAAGTTTGGAAAAGAGTTTTCCCCATTTCTTAAAAATAAACTAAAAACAATATGGCTGTTTTGAAAGGGCAAAATCTGGTAAAACGAAAAAGTTGACCTAAATGACACCTGATACCATCCGAACACTCTGCCAAAACAGTGATTTATAGCTGGTCAGTTTAATAAAAAAGGAAAGAAGCAACGCCCTTTTTCTAAACTTTTTGAAGCTCTGATTGTATAATTTCCATCTTTTCTGATGCATGTTCTTTTCTGCCGTTCTGGGTGGTTTTTGAGAACGTGAAAAGTCCAATTAAATACGTGGAGCTAAATGGTAATGCTATCAACATAGTGACTATGCTTTCAATAAATAGCTGCAATTTCAAATTTGGCAGAGTCGGATTGACTGCAGTAGCTAAGCCTTTGTGTGTCATTGCTTGTGCTCTACTATCTTATTATTGTAGTTTTTTTCTTGTTTTCCCTGTAACTTTTAAAGTTTCATAATGTAATAATTATTAATATTTACATTTACCAGTGGCGGATCCAGAAGAGGGGATCGCCCCCCCCCCCCCCCCCCTTATTTTTAGACGAAACTGAGGCCCAAAGGGCCGGAAAAAAATCTTTTTTGGGTCACACAAGTGAGTCGGTTCAAAGCCCGGGAAAGCCAAAATAATAATTCTTTCTTCCTCGAAAAAGTTAAAGAATAAATAAATTAAAAAAGCGACGTGATCTCAAGATATCTCGATCTTATTCGGCTCTCACTTCGTCAAATAGCAGAATACAACCGAAAACCTACAGACTTTGCATGCCCAATCTTGTCAAAAAAAGTCAACTTTGCTACATTCCTGAGCGTCGCGAATCTTTTACTTCGCGCTCCACGGAAGTAATAAAGCTGTTGTTAGTTGTTGACATAAAATTCCACGAAAAAAGTTTGAGAGAAACTGTCCATGTGTCCGAGTTATTAATTCATTAACCTCAGGCAATGAACCAGCAAGGAGAGAAGATTTGAAATGATTCTTTTCTAGTACATGCAATTTAGGGCGATGTAACGCTTACCGGTCGTTTCCACACAAGTTAATTCGGTCTGGGTATAAATAGTTTCGCGTAGTAGGAATATTCACGACATATGTTCACGAGGACAACTTTACTTTCAAACAATAGACCCCTTTTCTTTAAATGATCAAAATTTGTGTGCAGCTTATCAATCCTTGTCTCTAAGACATGTATTGGAACGACCGGTTTCCAAAGTTACTTACATTCGTTTTGATACAAACTGAAGCAGTGAAATTGCACAAAAACTTTGATTACTTTGAGCATAGTTTGCATGCAACAAGAGAAACATTTTGGGTGAAAATCCTTTGTTTTTTAAGCAAAGTGCTCAATAGAGAAAACCCGTATCGAAACAACTTGAATCAAAACGACCGGCAACCGTTAGTACAAAGCATACATACACTGTACCTTTTAGTCTTCAAGGAGTTGTGGACAGTTGTGCTGGCCAGGCCAGTTTCTTTCACAGAACTAACACTTTCACTCTTGTCCTGTCTGACATGCTTCACAGGTGTGATTGGTTTTTTGAACTTTCAAAACGAAAGAAAGAAAAGAAAGAAAGAGAAAATCCCAGTCACTGATATTCTACCAAAAAAATACCAGCAAACATAACAAAGCTTTTGAAGGTTTCAGATATCTGCACTGCGATCATGAAGTGTCTCAGGTAATAACCCAATCCATCACTTGACATGAGCATTTAACAAAAGGCCACATGATCAACCAAATGCACACACTGTTAAAGATGTTTACCAGGGAACATGTAACTCAAATGTCCCTGGGAATAAACAACTAGCCAAACAATGCCCTGTCTGCTCAACTGCCGGATATCAGCAAACCAATACCTGAGGTTTTCTGAACAGTTATGGAGATGAGTGTGACTGAGACATCAGACCTTTTACCTGATCATCATCAACCTTCACAGCTTCACCGGCTTCCATTACTGTCTACAATTAGCTACCTCCATGTAGACACCACTCAATACGTAATAATAAACCATAATTATGATAATGATAATGATAATGATACATAAAGATGATAATAGCAGTCAGGGCGGGACTTGAACTTGGGGCTGCCAAAAAATTGGTTATACCTCATATGTACCTTTCAAGGAGCTTTCCAGATTTTAGATATAGCCTACAGGTTATGCTATGCACACAGTGTGGCCAGTTTTTCACCCTATGGTATTTATAAGTTTTTACTACCCTTTAAAATAGTAAAACTACTATCCCATTTTTTACCCTTGACAGTATTTATAGCTTAGTGACTAGCAAGGACAGGCAAACAATAATTATAACAGGGTTTATAATCCTGACAGGCTGGAGGCAAACCAGTTGGCTATTTGCAAGGTTGATTGAGGATTTGAACTTGGGACTACCAAGAAGAAATCTAGCTAGCTGTCAGGGTGGGAGTTAAACCTAAGGTTGCCGGATCACAAATCTATAGCCTGGGATCGGACCAGGGTCTACAGTGGGGAAAAAAGGTGAAAAAACCCGGGAGTCTGGGGGATGGTTTGCTTTGTTCACCAATTTTTTTTTTGCTGTATCACCTCCTTTTTTCCCTCATTGCGCAGCCTGGTCTCAGGCTAGCAAATCTAGCACTCTAACCACTTAGCATGTTGCTTCACTTCAAACTCACATGACAAACAAAAATGTTCAATGAAAAAGAAATTTCAAATTCAAAGGTGTCTACTATGGTAGGTCCCTAGTAAAAAGTGAAAAGCAAAAATAAAACCAACTGAAATTACCTTTGGATAATTGGCTACCATCTGTTGTGACATTATATCTGCAGCTTGGAAAGACTGGCTGACAAGATTTTGTGTTAATGTTGGAACTAGTATGAAGGAAGAAATATTTACAATTTGTGTGTCAGGACAGCTGCTTGTACACATAACCTTACCAGAGGAACTGTTGTCACAGTCAAATGATGAAACACTGTATACAAACCAGCAGTAATACTTGGATTACAATACTTGTCCAATGACACAAATAGCAAAGCTAAGCCAATCTCAGACTCTGGGATAGGACGACATCCATGTCTATCAAAGAAATATTTAAGTCTTTTGTTACCCAAAACATTTGGTTTGATTATGTTAGTTGCACTAAGTCATGAAGCAGGTCATATGGCATTTTTCTTTTGTAGTACATTTCTAATAACTTTGTTTCTATTAACATCTGGGTCTCATTTCTAATAAGTTTCAACAACAGTTCTAAATAATAATGCTTTCTGATGAAGTATTTAGAAAAATCGCTTAACAAATACATTTTAGTCTCATAATTTGCTGATCCACTGTTCCTGCTTTCTCTTAAGCTACTGATGATGACGATAACTACTGTCAAAACATTCCACTTTTGATACTTCAGATACTGAAAAAAGTCTTCAATGTACTGTTTGGTTAGGTAAGGAAAGTTGGTAATTGTGAAGAAGACCTCCCCAAAAAACCTGTCGGCCGTCTCTCGACCGACAGTCGGCCGACTGTTGGCCGACTGTCGGCCGTGTGTTGACCAACAGTCGGCCGACTGTTGGCCGACAGTCGGCCGACAGACGGCCAACAGATTTTACCCGAAATATAGGCTACCTGTCGGCCGACAGCCCACCGACAGTCGGGCAACAGTTGGTAATGTGTCGGTAAGATGTCGGTAACCTGTCGGTAGCTTGTTGGTGAAACGTTATGACAAACTTGAATGTTTTCTCTCGGTTTTCGCTTCATAAACATCCAAAATGTGTAATACATTGACAAGAATAGCCTTTTCTTCTTAGTTTTGGTAATCGCCGCTCAAGACTAGCGTCCCAGTCCCTCTCGAATTTATCTGAGAGTCAAGTCTTGAACAGGTATTTATACCTATTTTTTTTTATTCATTGCCGGTCATTTACTTTTGTTTTTATTTGAGGGTTTGAGGAATTGGGACTGTACTGTATTTCATTATTTATTTTAACTTTATTGTTGGTCATTGACTTTCATAGTGTTGGTGGCTCCTAAAGGAGCCGTTTTGTGTGAGGTGAAATATGCCAGATACTTCACTTGTAGGATTTCAGAGATTGGGATTAAATCACCTCTAAATCTGATTTCATTGATTGCCTTGTTATCTTTCGCGAATAATATATCCGTTTCGCATTTCAAAAGCTTTCTATAAACATGTCAGAAGAAATCGTTTTACCATCGATCGGTAAGTAAGTGATGTCTATCGAGATTATTATCGTTTCTATGTCATGTTTAATGCGTGTTTTCTCAACAATTTTCTTCTTTGGGAAACTGTCGGTAGCCTGTCGGTTAGCTGTCGGTAGCCTGTCGGTAAACTGTCGGTAAACTGTCGGTAATGTGTCGGCCGACAGTTGACCGACAGGTTTTTTGGGGAGCTCTTCTTCACAATCACCGGAAAGTTGCATATGTAATTCACAGCAAAGTAATGAACCTATGCACAAACCTTCTCAATGCTTCAACTACATGTAAGACCCACTTTTGAGACTCTGTTGGCAATGAGTTTTGTTCTTTACTATCCATCATCATAACACAAATATCTTTAGATACCAGACCATCATCACTCTCACTTCCGGGTACATCCCTCAATAAAACAATGCCACCACTTGAGCCAACTGCATTCTGCAACCGTTTGTACTAAAAATAATGTTGTAATAACTGAGATAACAATCTACTATGTAGAAAATACAAAGAAGTGGGAAGGAGAGAAAGTGGGAAGCTGTCCATTAAACATTAAGCTCAAAAACTTTAAAACAACATTTTGGAATGGGCAGTTTTAGTTCTTTCCAGCCAGATAGTGACCAGAAAACAGCTTTACTACCTTCAAACAACAAATGGGGTAAATGTGCTATTTTAGTTTTTTAAGCATCATTTTTTTAGCATCGCCATTTGAGAGGTTTTTTTAAGCCAACATCACCTTATGTAAGACACTAGTTATAAACAACAGTCTCGCTGCTAACCTGCTTTTTACTGATAAAGATGAAGGTTTTGCCATGGAACAAAGATTTTCTGGCTTCCCTGGGAAGAAAACTTGCACCTTGAGAACTAATAGTCTCTTCCTTTAGGGGTGGAAGGTAGCTGCTACAAATCATAAAAAAAAGTTTCAGTGAAATTATGGAGTTAAAATTATAATTCATGAAGAAAAAAAAATTGTGTCTGTAGCCATACCTTTCCACAGGGAGAGGAGCTGGACCTGCATTAGTAGAATTTATAATGTCATCAAAATAGGATGGTGTGACAATTGGACAACACTCAGCTAAAGCATGAATCACCTGCCGAACAGTTAGGCAAAAAAAGATAAATTAACAGACAATTCAAAAGTACCAAATCAGCTGTTACCATAGGACCTTAAAGTATCTGTTGGCTGTAACAACTGATCAAAAACATGTCATATGTCTCAGGTTTTAAGCCCCAACACTGCTTTACCACTTATGAATTGTGTCAACTAAAATATATTTAAGGAATGTTTTCCCGTGAAAATACACAAGTGCAATCAACATTGCATTACCGGTAATCCTCTGTTAAGCCCACCCCCAGGGGGGGGGGGGGGGGGGGGCTTATTTATTTCAAGCCCATGTGAGGGGGGGGCTTAATAAAGACAGGCGGTTTAAGACCTAGAAATTATATAAAGTGGATAAGCTCAAGTACACTGAAGGTTGGAGTTCATGCAGCAAAGGATCAAAAACAATTCCAAACTTCCAGTTGGTAAATAAACTATCCTAGGTCAGTTCACACGAAGTTCAACGGTCGTGATTGATTAATACAGTCTATAATTTATTACTGAAGAATAATAAGGGGAGGGGAGGGGGGGCTTAATAGAGAAGGGGGCTTCTTGACTTTCTTCTCCCTGAAAAGGGGAGATTTATTAGGGGAAGGGGGCTTATTTGAGATGGGGGGCTTAATAGAGGATTTACCGTATTAACCCATTCGCCCCTGAACCACCCGTGCGGATCCAGGTCCTTTCTACCCTTTGTGACGTCATCAGTTTTAACAGTCAAGGACAACTTTCTTCGCTAACTTGTGCAGAATGAAGAGATCTTTCAAACCATACCAGAATGAGCACAATTTAGTCAAGGACACCGGAGAAACAAGCAAAAAACCACGTGACAAGGACCTGAAAATCTCCATGAAAATCTTGTTCCATTACCCACCTACCTTTCCTTTCACCTAATCCTAAGATCCTAAAAGCTTTCCCAAAAACTCTTCCCACCAAAATGAAGCCTACTAAATGCCCAGCAAGAGAAAAAAAAAATGAGGCAAGAAAAGCGAAAAAAGAAGGAGGAGAGAAAGCGAAAAGTAAAAGTCAAGACTGCTGTGTCACTTTTAAACCCAAAAACTATGTCGAAATTTTGCTTTCTGCGCATGCCCGAACTTCGCAAGCTCATATTTTGCATCTGGATCAGAAGGCCGCCAAGTGTACGACCTGTAAGCCGGTTTGTGGTAAGTTTTAGCTCTTTCTAGCACGACAGTGACCAGAAAACCACTCGACTAGCTTCAAAATGCGTTTTTCGGCAAAATCTCCAGGAGCGAATGGGTTAATGTTTAGGATTGTTTCATTGCCAAACCCACTGTTAACACCCTTTTATATTTCTGCTATACAAGCAATCAACAAAGCAGTATAACAGCAATGACCTATGGAAACTGTGAACAGCAGCAATGTTTTTGGAAAGATTATTGTGTCAGGAAATTTAAAAGAAATCCAATTATCAAGTGTGAGATATCTCAACTCCAAGGTTTCACAGTATCACGTCTGATATGTGGTGTTGGGTAGTTAGTCATAACATAACAACAATCTTGGATTATTCAAGGGATTCACCATTTTGTTAATAGTTTGACAGTAAGTACATAACTGCAGTGTGCTTACTTTTATAGTAAATGTCAGTCCATCCATTACCAGGTGAGTTACAGTGTTTGCCCTCCAGTCATTGATCATATGACCACCTAGCACACACATAGGCATAACAGTATTTAGGACAGTGTAGGTTATCGTATATTTTGTATTGTTAAAACTGCAAATAATGAGCTTCTCTTTTGATGAAAGTAGCCCCTCTTTCCCATCTCTTGCCCCTTTTTTCCTGTTAAGGTAAAGTTAGTGCGCTTATCTTAACGATGTAGTTGTTGCTGTTGGTTGCAATGTCCAACATTCATTTGTATGTCATAGGACAATATGATTCAACCAATGAGGATTCCCACCCCCTCCCCATCCCCAAAATAGATACAAAATCGAAAATAAGAATTCTCTGCACAAAAATATAATTAGACAGTTTCTGGTATGGTACCAGTAATAATAATAAAATTATTATATTATTACTAGCCATAGTTACATACATACATACTAACTTTATTCAAGATGTAAACAAGCTTATTTACAGGAAAGACATAATATTAAAAGACATCTTGAAAAGGAAGTTGAGATGTTACCCTATATTAGAACTCCCAAACAGAAATAGAAAACCCTTTGACAAGAAAAATAAGAAGTTGATGGATTTCGTTAAGCCTCACAACTCTCACAAAATAGAACTTGTGAACTGGGAAATTCCTGCATTTATTCAGTTATAACAGTGGTCAACACTCCTCAATACCATTACTACTGCTGCAAACGTTTTAGTTTTGAAGCAGACTGCTGATCCATGTAGCTCCTCTTTAAGGACTACTGTCTCACTACCTACCACCCCTTCTCTGAGCTAACATAGTGGCCAGAAATAAAATAACAGCTCAATAGCTTACATACCAAGTTGAAGAACATGACTCTTGAGCGTATTTTTCTTTTTCTCATCAAGACAAGAGGTGACAACAACCAAGGGAATATATTGTAACCTGAAAATCATACATTGCCCATTAAGCCCTAAGAGTATTTCAGTATCAAATTTCTCCTCGTAATATCAATGCTTTGTAAAACAGAGTGGTCATGAGAATTATGGACATAGTCACACAAGATGAATTTTCTCAATATTTTATCAACTTCTCCCCACTTCTTCTTTAGGAAATGAATAGAGGGAACAAATGAGAATACCAATTTTGATCTTAAGGTTTAAAGGGTTAAAAGGTATTGTAGCATAAGTAATGAAAAAATTATTTGTGGATGATCTTGAGACAAACAAAATCATTACTTTATACCTTGCTTTACAAAAATGTTCCTTACCAATGATTATTGTTTTGAGTTAAACTGGAATTTGACAGTGATCACTTTACACGAAATAGTTACCTGTAGAGACTGTTGTTTTTTCCAAATAATAATTCATCACCACTCTTCACATTAACTGTCCCGGTGATTCTAATGCCATTTATAAAAGTCCCATACTTAGAGAAGTCTTCAAGAAACACTTGTGACATTTGACAAGGATCACCCTACAAAAGACCCACAAGATTTTTTAAAATATCTGTACCTGACCTCCTCTCCTTAGTGACCTGACTTTCCAAAATACCGCCAATCAAGTCACTGCCAAGAAAATTATTTTGAAGAGTACTGACTATTAAAGACCTCATTTATTAATTAGACATTGGCATACCCAAGACAACAGAAAGATAAAATTTACCTGAGGAAAATTGAACTACAACACACCTACCAAAATCAGTAATAATGGTTTCCCCTTGGTAGGGCATTTTGGAAGGCTTACAGTGTACAAGGATATTTTCTGAATTAATTCTCCAAAAAGATTACAGAAACTTTGAAAATAGAGTATTTTTTTAGGGTTTTTGGGAATTCCAAGCAGATAATTAAATGCATCTTTTTACTTCTAATATTATTTTTTTTCTGAATATTTATTTTCTAATAAAACGTATTGCATAATATTTTTAAATTTGACTTAACTTATGATGATTTTCAAAGTCAACATGAAGATTGGATGACAAAATGGGAATGTTAATGCTTACTTAAATAATCCCCAAATTCTCATGTTTAAAATCTGAAATTCTGATACATGTTTCTTACTCTCAAATAATCATCAACAAATAAATACAGTACCAACAATATTAATACATTAATTTATGCTTACTGTACTTTTTCACTCTATCTAGGTTATGCAACTTTAACTTGATGTAGTTTTTTTCTATATCACACATACCAGATTGGCCTGGTCATGTTGAACAGTTATGACACTGTGTTTCCGACTAATAGAAGCATCATCATGTATCAATATTCGGCAGTCTACAAAAAAAGGATTTCAGTTTGTGCTTTAATCAAAGAATGTTAACAGTGCAAAGAAAAGTGACAAGGTCATACACGTCTTTTCTACTGCACGGTAACAACTCAGACTAGATAGGCTTCATTAAAGATTCTTTTCCTCAAACCTGCTAATCTCCCCAGGCCAGATCCAGGTAAAAAAGGACTGGCAAATGACAAACAGCTAAAATCAAATGAGATTATAGTAACATTTTCCTTCTCATGTAACTAATTATAAGTAACAATGGTACAATATTAATGGTGGCATGCAGTGGCATATATTTTCTTATTAAACACCAGAGACATCTTACTCAGTCTAAGCAATAAACAAGGTCATTGTAATTCATCACTATTTTTCACTGAAACATATGTTTTTTTCAAGTACATTACAAATTACATCAGCAGAACATGAGCGATGGCATAGCACATTGTGCATACTTAAAAAGAACTTGGCAGTGACCATGACTAATGAGCGAGAATCCGCACAATGCATTACGCAAATTGGCTTAAGTCTAACAACCGACACCTTTGCACGGAAGCATCCATGACGTCTCCTTCTTGCTAATAGGGAACTTAAGCAACAATGGAGGTGAAGGCTAACAAAACGTCACTTAAAAAGTGAATTTGCACCGCTTCAAATTATCGTGCTTATTCCATCTCGTTTAATTCGTCAAATTTGGAGTTTAATTCTAAAGGACTGTATCAAAGTTCAGGAAAAGAAAAGGAAAGTTGTTGTCTTGTGTTCCACTCCTCGAAAAAACATGAAATTAGGTACTTTCACGTTGTAGTCGTGCAACAACGGCTAAGAAATGTACAAAAAAGCATGATGCATTCGCAAAGTTGTTACTTTGCCAATCTAAACCTATTGGTTTTTCGCTGTTTCTGTTGCCATCGCTGTCGTTGTTGCTTAAGCTCCCTAATATATTAGCTGAGTAAACGGAAAGTCACAAGACTACAATGTGTGTTTTTAACTGATGTATATTCAACAATTATTAACATATATACGTTTTAAAGTCTATCACACTATCTCTTCACTGAAAGTGAAAAAATGCCATTTGTAACTGTTGTTGGAAATTTGTGCTTAGAATCACAAAACGGAATTTCTGAGGACCTTAAGTATTAAAGTTTTCCCGGGGAGAATACCTTATACCCTATGCCTTCCGCGGGCCATCTAGTCAATCTACAATCCTCGTCACAAATCAATGAAACAGAAGCCATTTGTCTTAAATTTTCTCCAAATTTCTTACATTCACAAATTTCTTCACACCTTTGTTCTCACTCAAATGTGCCCCCTCTCCTTCCCCAATGTTGAGCCACGTGTATTTTGGAGCACTGATCGAGATGACTGCAATACCTAAATCAACATTGGGGAGGGGAAAATCACACAAGTGTTTCAAGATTTGTGACGAGTATTGTAGACAAAAGTACCACATTAGCAACCCCTCTATGCAAAAATGCTAGCTACGCCCCTGAAGTGCATATAAGATTTGCTGCCAACAGGACAACCCTCCAACAGAAAACTGAAAAGGGCAACTGAAAACAGGCTGCTTACTTGATCACTGCGCGCTGCAGGACTACGGAAGAAGTTGATAAATATCGCTTTGATTGGCCGGGCCCAGAAACTTGACTATAATTTTAAGAGTTGAGTACCTTTTCTTCCGACCACATGCACGCCCGTGGTGAGCACAAGACCTGCAAGTGGAAAAAGAAATAATTTTGCGATGATTTCCATGGAAATTTTAATTTCAAGTTTGATAAATATTTCAAGTTCCATGTTACCTTTATTTTCTGACAGCGAGCTTTTCCTTCGTTCGACGTCTTTGATTAGAAGCCACATTCAAAGCGCGGAACCGACAACACAAGGCTTATTCACGTATAAAACAACTGGACGTTTTTTAGCATTGACCGCACAGGTTCAGGGCGGAAAAACGTAATGAGCATGCGCGAACTTTTTTGCCCAGATCCCCTGGCCGGGTTTGAAAAAATGGCGGGATTTCAAATAATTTATTGCCTAAAAATAAAATGTTTCCACTCATAACCTGGAAAGAACAGGCAATTTGTCTTCAAAAGTTGCAAGCTGTGGTTATAACCTTGTCGTTAGTAAATTTTCTCGAAGAATACCTCATAGTAAAACGGACTTTAACGACATTGATTTCCTTGCGTTGTACTGGAAATGTGCATGCGTAGGTCCGATTTTTTCGAGATGCATTCACAAAATGTGCTCATATAAGGAAGTTCCTGGATATATAAGGTCCGGAGCTCCACTGTGGACACAAAAACAACATATCTTTGAACAGTGATTTGCCCAAAAAAATTAACGCTTGCCCACAATGTGTTTGAAGTCACTGAACTTTGTCGCACTCGAGCTGATATTTTAAAACCCTCGCTCGATCGGACACTCGTAGTTTCGCAGATCACTAAAATATAAACAAAATCCTCAATGTAGAAGTTATTGCGTTGCCTTTATGTGGGCAGAAAAAGGTCAATCTTTATACAGTAAAATCTTCCCAAAAATCGGTTTCAAAGCAACTATAGTTTTTTAAATTTGCTCATTTCGCGCAGATATATAAATTTTGCTTTGTGTTGTCAAGTTGAACACGCATAACATCTGTCAAAAACCTACGCGTTAGTAGGATTTCCTTCAAACAAAGTTAAAGTTACATTATTTCAAAAACTTCTTGCTGACAATGAAGAAATGAATTTACTGTGCGAAAACAACCTACCTAAAGACCTTAAAAGCAAAAGATCAGTTGCAACTTGGCAGCCAAGCCATGATTCACCATTTAGCTATTTTAAGCTTAACTGGTCCATGCGAGGGTCTTCGTTTAAGCAAATTAAACTCAGCCGATCATTAGAAAATACAGAAAATTGCATAGAAGGGTTTGTTTTGCTCGCCTCAGTCAAATCCAGCTGCAGCCGTTGTTTACGGGAAAAGAGTCAATTGTTTTGAAGTCACTGCTGGCAGTTGTCGTTCCCTACTTCACAGCGAGTGAAAAGGACAATTTGCGTACAGAAAGTTATTCTTATAAAGAACAGAAACTTTTACAGTGTACTGGAAAACAAAACAATGTAATCAAAATGAAAAAACTCTGACTACTATTACTTGAGCAACAGAAAAATGATCCTGAGTAAGCTTGCTGGCCTTCTATTTCCGAGAAAGTTTAATAAGCGCACAAGTTTGTTCGCTCAGATGCGTTATAACAGCAATATGGTTCTTTGACTGACGACAAAGATAAAGCTGGTTCTGCAAAGGTAATAAATCTGGGTGTGTAAAAAAAGTAACCGTAACTACTAATAACAGAATACAAGCGGATTTTAATTCAACCCGGAGAAATCAACTCATAAATTAATCGGATGCACAATTAGAAAAAATACTCGCCTCTTTAAAAATGTTCAAAACCTTTTATTCCACCTCAGACTGACGGAATGATCCATTTTTCCTTTAACATTGATTGTTCTGAATCCAAAGTAATTTTCAAGCGACGAAAAAAAGCAAACATGTCAAATAAAAATGCTTTACAGGGAGCAAACGTTCGCACCTCGTGCATTTCACTCAGAACTCCACCAACAAACAAACACAGTCAACACACAGAAAAGCCCGCCTTGAGCCTGCGGTAAGGGATGCGCAGAAGCTTGCGCAGAACGTTTTTCCGCCCTGAACCGCACAGGACTGGAGCTAGTCTGTTCCAGGCTCTAAGCGATCAAGCGCGGGGAGCTGTGAGATCGCTGTGAGACCTTGTAATGTGTGATGGATTGAATTGGTTGTGATGGGAGGGTACTTACACTTTTTGCCATAACAAGAAAAAACTTCACCGGGTTTAATGTTGCATCTTGGTAATCATAATCACGACGCCCTGTTTGTTAACCCCAACTTTCACTCGAAGTAGTAGAAATGAAAGATTTAAAGAGGAGAAATTAAGGAGGGGCAATCATTCGTTCATTCAATGGTTCTCATCCATTAAAATCATCGTCAAGACAGCCCAAAGCTTCAAGAGCAAGGGTATATTTTATTTCTCGAGCGATCGAGCAAAGCTAAGGAGGAAGGTTTGAAGCAACGCACGTAGAACCTGACGAATAAACAATATTTCGGATGATACTTTTGGAATTTATCATCTGTACATATGAAACGTGCACTCTCACAGGTCGTCAAGTGATCCACGCGGCTGTTCCACGCTCTTTCCACGCGTGGAAACTCGGGGTTGCAATGCATCGGGGAATCATTTTATATGAAAATCATATTGACTCTTAAGACATTTCCAATATTTTCCAATAGCATTTCATTTTCAAATTCTCGGAAACAGAAATTTTAATCCAGAATTTCCGCCTGAAAAATTTTCGTGCTGCCGTGCACGGCATCTACTGGTGACGCTTACACGTGTCTGTCGCGAACCAATCGATTTGCACGCCCTGACTCCGTCACACAGCACCTCTTCCGTAATATACCACGTCTGATTACTTTATAAGCAGCCTCAAAGCTTTGCACGGTACGTTTTTCTTCAGCTTCGTTTGGAAAAGGTATAGTTTTGGTGGTCATATTTTGTTTTCAGCTTTCAAAGCATTTTTTTTATTGATTTTTCTCGCCTTTAAAATGGTCTTGTTTTATCAACAATAGTCTCGAATTTTAGGTGACCCATTTTTGTGAACGCTGACTTTTCTTGCAAATGTAATATTTCAGATAATCTCGTTCCAGTAGCCTCAGCGAAGGAAAATAGCTTTGAGAAATGGCTTCCAAACTACCGCCGAATTTCCCTGTTATCTATGGAAACTTTGAAGACTTACCTGTTAAGGTGCAGGATTTTGTGGCAGACAAAATCCACCTCTGTCAGCCCGACAACCTTCACGTCTGCGATGGATCCAAAGAAGAAAACGAGGGACTTATCAAAGAGCTAATGGATGCTGGAATTGCGACTCCCCTGCACAAGCACGATAACTGGTAGGCTTATTTGGCTGTTTAGACCAAGGGGGGGTTCTGGAACGTGAAGTTTTCGAAATTGCGTGACTCTTTGCACGGCCGGTTGAGAAGTGAACCTTCTTTTCAAGTCAAAAAACTTTCTCTTGTCTCTGGAAACCACAGATCATGAACCGGATAATTGTTGAATAAAGTTGGAAAAGTTTTCCAGCACCAGTCAACGCGTCTTGGATACCCTTTTGCAGTCGGGGATAATTTGAAAATTATAATAAAAAATATATCTCGGCAGTTTTTGTTTGTCTATATTACCCCCATGCCTAAAGTCATTTAGTGCCCAAAATATGGACCTTTAAGCAAACTATCCTTGAATTTAGTCTTTCTGCTGGCTTTTATTTATTACCTCATGATATTGCATAAATTTGTATAGGATTGGTTCAGGATGGATTCAACTTTGCATTTGATGCTATTTGCAGAAATGTAAACATTTTAGGCATCCTAGTGATGAATACTTTCGACATACAGATATTTTACAGAAGCAACAATACGCTCTAAGAAAATTATTTTACTAAATTCATTTTAGCTTGAAGATATTAGCATTACTTTTAAATATCCTTCAGTAAGGTTTTTTATTTTTCTTTAGTTTTATGCATGATATTGAATAATACATTTATGGCGCTAAAAAATTGAACCAATTTGTTAGGGATAATATTGAAGCACAAAGTAAGTTTCCTGGCCATTCTTACAAAGTGTGTACTTAATTATCTCAAGTAATTATGCATTAGTCAATTCCAGCTGCACCCATCACCCCCCCCCCCCCCCCGGCTACTGTGGGGCATTTGCCCGCCTTTTCAGTCCCAGGGGTGGGGCATTTGCAAATTTTGTGCTGCCCGGGGACCGGGCATTTGCCAACCCCAGGGCTATTCCCGAGCTTTTGACATGCACTCGGTTTCCTATCAGAATATAACCACACAGAGGATATTACTGGGAAAAAAGCAGATTAGCTCATCTGTCAAAGACAGGAGGTTGTAAAGGCATGTTCTCAATTTTATGCGCGTATTTCTTCATTACTTATCAAGCCAGAATTACATAGCGAAACTCAGGAGCTACCGCCGTGAATCAATGTTTTTTGGTTAGCGAATAAAATTTCTGTTGATATTATTAATTTTGAAGAACATCCTTTCATATTTATAACCTATATAACTTTACTGCACTCTGTTGATTTTAATGTCACTAATTTTATATCAATACCAGCGCCGTAGCTAGTATGAGACCAACCGAGGCACTCGCCTCGGTAAAATTTTGACGAATTTCGCCGATCATTTTTATTTTACATAAGCGATCATCGGATATTTTTAACGCATCATGATGTTACAAAGAATTCAGCAATTCAGTCAATATACTGTGAAAAAATTACCATATCATCGATCTCAAGGGGCTACGTACGTTAACTCAAATTTTTTTTGAACAAATACTGATCAAAACCATTGGCGAGGTTAACGGTCACCCAGATTATGTAGCTTGTTTCTGATTATTGCTTTTTAAATTCCACTTAAATTAACTCGAAAAAAAGTTACTGAAAGGCCCAGAAAACGCTGCAAATCGCATTTCCGAGAGACTAAAGTTCAAAATTTCTCTGGGGGGGGGGGGGGGGGGGCATGCCCCCGAACCCCCCTAGCAACTCCCGCCTGCCTCGGTTGGCCATTTGGTCTGGCTGCAGCACTGAATACTAAAACCATAAACTGGTGCATGTCGTCGCAGTGTGAAGTCTTAACTAGAATCCTAGCGCTATTACAAAGGAAGATGTTACTTGAAAGAAAAAGTCTCAAATTAAAATGTTTAAAACGGCACTATTCGACTGTGCAGTCAATGAAAAATGTTGCAGTGTTGACGGAGGACGGGGCATTTGCCCTCTTTTTTCGTCCCCACCCCAGTGGATTTGACAGCTCAAGAGTCCCCACCCCGGGAATTTGCCATCCAAGGCAAAAAAATGCTAATGCCCGGGGTCAGCCCTGGGGGGTGGCTGGGTGCAGTTGGAATTGACTGATGCATTATCAATATGGTACTTTTGTTTATGTTTTACTTTAAATGAACATTTCCTTGCTTGTACTTAATTATATCATTGTCAGCACTGTTTTTTAATGTTTTTCCGTTTTTTCAGTTACACTGTTCGTACTGATCCCCGTGATGTGGCACGTGTGGAATCTAAAACATTTATTTGCACAGAAGACAAGCATGAATCAGTTCCACGAGCCAAAGAAGGTGTTGAAGGTCGGTTGGGAAAGTGGATGAGTGTCAGTGATATGAATAAACAACTTGGTGAAAAATATCCAGGCTGCATGAAAGGCAAGTTTTAATTACATCAGTTAGCCAGTAATGCTATCCACATTCTGATCATAATTTCATTTTCTTCAGTTTATCTGATTGCAAATGTGGTTATGTTTTTCAGGCCGCACCATGTATATGTTGTGTTTCAGTATGGGTCCTGTTGGATCACCTGTCTCTAAGATTGGTATTCAAGTTACTGATTCCCCTTATGTTGTTGTTTGTATGCGTATCATGACGCGTATGGGAAGCAACGTGCTGAAAGTTCTTGGTGATGGTGACTTTGTGAAGTGTCTTCACTCAGTTGGTGTTCCTAAACCTGCTGCCCCCTCTGACTATCCATGGCCTTGCAATCCAGACAAGACTGTCATCACTCACTTTCCACATGACCGTGAGATCAAGTCATTCGGGAGTGGATATGGAGGAAACTCTCTTCTGGGAAAGAAGTGTTTTGCTCTCAGGATAGCAAGCACCCTTGCTCGTGATGAAGGATGGCTTGCAGAACATATGCTGGTATGTTAATTTCTTGTGGGGGTCCAGACAATCTGCGAGCCAGCAAGCCATAGGAAAGAATAGAGTCTTATGAAATTGTAAATACGTGAAAAATATTTCCTGAAAGTTCCCTATGGGTATGTGAGGTTTTGCTGTGGGAATATTTGCAGAATTAGGCAGTATTGGTTGATTTTGATTGATTAGGGTTAAGCACTCATTTCACTGACTGGGGTTAAGCACTGACTTGCTTTACGGATTAGGATTAAAAGCTGTTTAGTGGTAAACACTTTTGGATTAGGGTTAAGCGCTTTTTAGGGTTAAAAAAGCTCATTTCCAACGGTTAGCTTTTGGTTATTTTTTTCACTTTACTGCTTTTTGATTTTTTTTGTATTCTTCTTTTGCATGTCTCGCATGGCTTGCTGGCTCACACTGTATCCTAACTCTTTTTGTGTAGGGGTAATGCTTAAATGCAGAGATACATAACTATTAAGTAGTGAAAATGAAAGACACGATTCATCAACCTGTAAATTTATGAATCACCCCTAGCAGGCCACTACTTTCTATATAGTTAATAATATGTGTTGTTGTCAAACTATTCTTGGCTCCTAAATGAGTGTTTCTTTGATAAATTTTTCTGCTCCTTTTAAGATCATGGGCCTTACAAGTCCAACAGGGGAGAAGAAATATATCACAGGTGCCTTCCCCAGTGCTTGTGGAAAGACAAATCTAGCCATGATAACACCCACCATCCCTGGCTGGAAAGTTGAGTGTGTTGGAGATGACATTGCTTGGATGTGGTTTGATGAAGAAGGTCAACTTCGAGCTATCAATCCCGAAAGTGGATTCTTTGGAGTTGCACCAGGTTCCTCATACCTAACAAATCCAATTGCCATGAAGACTTTCCAGAAGGACACTGTATTTACTAATACAGCTGAAACCAGTGACGGTGACTTCTGGTGGGAAGGTAATAATATAGAAAGTAAACTCTGTTGTATGATGAAGGGGAGGGGGGGAGTGCTATTGTCAAGTGGAATTCCAGAAATATCCACAACCTTCTCTTGCCTTCCCATTTTGAGACGTCGATGTTTACTTTCAAGGGTAAAATATCCCTGAATAGGGTGATTTTAGACAGGAGAACCCTAAGGGATGGGTTGGGTTGACTCAATAAGTCATTCTTTTGGAATGAAACACCAGGTTGCAATAACATTGCTGTCCAATAGCCTGGGCTATTGGAATGACGCATCTGCTAACATGTTGTAATTATTAGATGTCAGATGGGGAAGAAAATTTGCAGAGGTAAAGTAAATGTTATTGAAAAGGGGGCTTTGTAAGCTTGAGTACTCTTCACTAGTAAACTTAAGCAATAGCTTGCCTGAAGGGCAAGTGAATTTTTTTATTTTCATCTCACCCTGAGCACACCACACTTGGTACATTCATTAGGTAAAAAAAAGGTTTCCTTACAGTGTAGTTGGTTACGTCCCATCTGTGTACAGATCTTATTATTTTTCTGTTTTTTCTCAGGACTGGACCTGCCAACAGATGTGAGTATAACTAGCTGGTTAGGAGAGAAGAATTGGAAACCACACACTGGCCCTGAAACTGGCCCCAAAACTAAAGCAGCACACCCCAACTCTAGGTTTTGTGCCCCAAGTGATCACTGTCCAATTATGGACAAGGACTGGGAAAATCCTAAAGGAGTTCCCATAAGTGCCATTCTTTTTGGTGGCCGACGCCCTCAAGGTGTGCCCTTGGTCTTCCAGTCATTCAACTGGCAGCATGGTGTATTTATTGCATCATCAATGTCATCTGAAGCTACATCTGCTGCCGAACACAAAGGCAAAGTAGTGATGAGAGATCCTTTTGCAATGAGGCCATTCTTTGGCTACAACTTTGGCAAATACCTGGAGCACTGGTTAGGCATGGAGAAAAAAGGACGCAAAATGCCAAAAATTTTTCATGTGAATTGGTTTCGCACAGGAGAAGATGGCCATTTCCTGTGGCCAGGTGAGCTATTGCTAAAAGTTATACAGAAATAATGTAGTAGACCTTATTCTAAATGTTGATAACTTTAGTATCCTTTCATGTTATGCTAAGTAGCCAACATTATTCCCAGGTTCTCTCACCTACCCGTCCCTAAGTAGCCTCTTTGCCACAGTCACATTTGCAAAATTCAATAGTGGACTTCTCTGATAGGAACATTAATAATCTACCTCATGATGTTTGATACGTGTAATAGTAACTTTCAAGGACAACTTGGCCTGCCAACCACTAGTCATGTTGATTCAGGTACATTACCAAGATAATTTGGTACTACAGGTTCTCTAATTATTAATAATTTATCAGCAATATCATTATTCGGTATAAGGAACAGAAACATTACGTAAAGATGGGATATCCCGAACGTACAATTTACCGTGCTGGTAACGTTTTTTCCTCTGCAGTTTTTTGAAGCCTGTAGTCATTGTTCTGTCCAATTCCATCTTGGGACATCATGTGCTAACACAAGAGACTCATCTCCAGGCCTTCAGTGTAGAAATTCAGCAGCTGAAAAACGTGTTTCCCTTTAGTTCACTGACAATTTTGTTAATGGGTTGGAGAAAGCGGTAAATCCCTGAGACATTCCTGTGGTTGCTGTCCGCAATTTTACAAAATTTCTAACACCCCCACGTCTTTCTTTTAATCTTGAAACGATGTCTTCAAATTCCCCTGCCCCAATGGAAGAGAAACCAGTCCATCCCCTTGTATTACCCGACACTGATATTCCCCTACCCTGGGGCAAGCCGAGATACTCACCAGACGTGCCCACCAATCAGCAGAATATTTTGTTTGTTGATAGGATTTGGTGAGAATTGCCGTGTCCTTGAGTGGGTCTTGAAGCGTTGTAACGATGAAGACGTGGCTGACCCGACTCCTATTGGCTACGTCCCTAAACCAGGCACAATCAACACTGACGGCCTTGATAAGCCTGTAGACATGGAGAAACTTTTTGCCATCCCAAAAGATTATTGGCTGGAAGAATGTGAATCCCTGCGAAAGTACTATGAGGAACAAGTTGGTGAAGACCTGCCGAAAGAGATCACAGATGAACTGAACGCCCTTGTAGCACGTCTTAACGCTGCTTAGGTTCATGTCTACTAGCCTTCAGCTTGTTCAGTAGTTTGTCATGAAGATGAAAGTAGTTAAAAAGATATATGCGGACAATCAAAGAGAAAGGTCATTGGCAAACATGTCCCATTTTAAAGAATGTTTGTAAATGTGTTTTGATCGGTTTAGGTAACAATTTCTTTTTTGTCACCAGTTACAAAGAATTACCAATTACAAGAACAGCCACAACAACAACTGAAGTAAACTCTGTTGCATTTTTCCTTGAGTTCTTGTTTAGTGGTTCTCAGATAAAAAATTGAGAGTTCTGTTCTTTGTAGATGTGTTCTTATATTATCTGCTTGGTTTTGTTTTATTAAAAAATAAAGTTAACGTGTAACCTTTGTTTCTTGAGTATGATGGTTCACAAACCCCGTAACTGACTCGGCTGTAAAGTAAGAAGTCTGTCCAAGGTGCTATCGCCGCGCATTAGAGTCCGCTGAAAGTAAATTTAACACAACTTCGAATTTCCGGAGCATTAATTGAGAGCGAATCCTTAATCCACAAATTCAAAATTTTGAACCGTCATAGATGCATGCAGTCTTCATAATGGACTCTTTCGGGAGGTTGAAGACGTGTCAGCCGATATCAGCTCGTCCTCACTTTCAGCGCTTTTAACAGAAGCTAATTTTTCGCAGTTGCATTGACTACTTTTCGCACGCCAGTGCATATTGCAAAAAAGTGGCCTTTGCTCGCACAGGCCCTTACCAATAGGGTAACTTCGAGAGTGTTATTCTAAAAACCGCTATCCAGAAAGAGTGAAATAAACAAACGCGAGAATACATGCAGTCGATAATGCAGTCCATTTTTGGAAGGGCCACCTTTAGGTGGGCTCGGCCCAAGGCCCTCTCAACCCTAAATCCTTCTTTCTTAACACCGTGCTCTTGAGCACAACCTGTATGCTCGCACATGCTCGCAGCGCCCGTAGTTTCCTATTTTGTAGGGGTCCGCACAGATGAGATGAAAATTAACGAGACAAGGGCCGTTTATACGTGCGAATACATGTCGGGTCCCCACAGTATTTTTAATCCGTATAGAACCGAATTTTCCTTAGTTTGCCCTAACCCTGAAAGCATCAGGTAGGTCTTTTGTTTTTTATTATGGCTGTTGCTTAGAAAAAGCCGGGGAGTTTTATTTTGTACCAGTAGTGTGTAATAGGGAAAAAGTATGGGGAGTTTTAGAATCTTGAAATTGTCCACAGTTTTTCTCTTCAAATTAGTTTCGTAGATTAGTTATTGCCAAAATGAGACGATAAAAAATGACTTTTCTCTGTTGTTCGTAAGAGTGGCAGTAGTCATGGCACTATTGAAAGGGCATGTTTGTGGTGCTTGTTCCTCCATGGCTTCTTGTTTAAGCTGAGATGGCTTCCCGTTTTAGTCAGTGGAGCCGAGTTAGAATTTTGCGCGTAACTTATGACCGCCAAACAAACTTAATGACAGGATGAAAAAGAGAAACGAAAGAAAGGGTGGGAATGACTTCAGTTTTAGCTATCAATCGGAGTTTGTTTTTTTGTCACAAACCTTTGAATCATGAAGACTCGGGCACGTGAGACGGACGAGCGATCGAGCAAGCGCATGCACTCAAGCTCCGCGCATGTTTTACCGTCTTGTTATTTGTTTTCTCTCTAGTTGTACTTTATTTATGGTTAGTTTCAAACTCATGTTATTTTTATTCTTTTTTCATTTTTACTATCCTTATATTCCTTCAGTCATGAATTTGGTACAGTTTCTGTCAAAGTTTTTTTTTTTCAGTGTTTAGCTTCTCTATTTCACGTGATACTTGTATATCCATCTGTTTGGGCCACTATCAAACATTTTCGACAAATCGAACAAAATCAAGGAGCGCGCCTTATGTCGCCTTTGACCGTTACTGTGAAGCCGCTGTCACTTCAGACTTCAGAACGACATTTTTCTTTCCTCTTTTTCTTGGTTGTCAAAGAATGCGTGTGACTTGATTCGAGTAAAGGAATCGCAGAAAAAGAATGGAACAATACAAAAAAGTTTGTTTACAAAGCCTGATAAAGAAGCAAGGCTGATTGTACAGCTATGAGAATGTCTATTGTTGGGGCGATTGTGACATCGCTGAATTTACTAATACTATTTAAAGTTCTCCTCAGGGAGATCGCGCAAAAGGTGAAAAAATGAACTAAAAAAGAAACAAAACAGTATAAAACAAAAGAAACCAGCCCTAATCACCAAGAAACTCGTAAATTTTGGATGGAAGATTAATGATATGCTCACTTTTCGGGAATCAGTCTCTGACAGAAAATTGAAGACTACTTACTTTATGAGGTGGTCCTTTCATTGTCGTTTAATAGTACCCACTAAACAGAATGTTGCTTTTTTCCATTTACCAATTCCTCGGTTCCTTACTCATGTTTCACAAACTCACGCGCCTTTTTTGGATTGAAACCGTGGACGGAAGTCCGGTAAACTACATCATCGTAAATCACTTACCGTTGTGTTCTAGGATCCTTTTTGCAAGTTTAAACAAAGCTGGAATTGGCACTGCAATCGGGCTTTTATTGCATGCTTTGTAGTAAAAAATAATTATACTTTATTCAAATAAGCATGATACACGATACATATTTGAAAAGGTGGACCGCTAGGACTGAACTTTAAAAATATTGAAAAACGCGCGTAAAAATCATTAGTGCAGGTACACTGAAATGGTATGCCAGGGGCACCCAACGAGAATATAGTTCAAAACCACTTAAAAATGGCATTGTTAAATGTATTTTAGTATTTAAACGGTAGATATGGGCATGTTTTTATCCCGTTAAAATTTTTCATCTGTTCGGATTTCCTAGCTGAAAGTCTAGTGATCAGAAAATTATAGGGATCAAAACTTACCTTTTCGAAAATTTCAGCCAGAAAAAAGGTTCCCGAAAAGTCTAGGTGACCTTTTTAGGGTAAAAATCCGTTAAAAATCAGGGGCACCCAACGAGAGTATAGTTCAAAACCACTTAAACATAGCATTGTTAAACGTGTTTTAGTATTTAAACAGTGGATATGGGAATATTTTTATCCCCTACAAATTTTTCATCTGTTCGGATTTCCTAGCTGAAAGTCTAGTGATCCGAAAATTATAGGGAGCAAAACTTACCTTTTCGAAAATTTCAGCCAGAAAAAAGGCTCCCGAAAATTTTAGGTGACCTTTTTAGGGTAAAAATCCGTTGAAATGGGCAATTTTACCATTTTTTAGATGTTCGAAAATCCTAGGAGAGGCAGGCAAGCAAGAAATTTTACAACAAATGTTCCGAAAATTCTAGATCTCAAATCGTCTTCCGAGCAGATATTTTTCCGAAAATTGTCCTTGAGTGCCCCTGAAAAATGGGCAGTTATACCAATTTTTAGATGTCGAAAATCCCAGGAGAGGCAGGCAAGCAAGAAATTTTACAAAAAATGTTCCGAAAATTCTACATCTCAAATCGTCTTCCCAACAGATATTATTTGAAAATTGAGGTTGGGTGCCCGTGGTATACTGTGTCAATAAATCTTCATCCATCTTTTTGAGCCTTTTTTTAAATTTGTTAGAGTTTATTTCGTCGGTGAAAAGATGGTTTGGCAAACTGTTCCAGTCTTTGACGATTCTCAAAAAGAAGGAGTACTTAAAGGAGTTCACTTTGGCTAATTTAGTTTGTATTTTGTATGGATGGTTTGCTCCAGTGTTTTTACTTCTACAAAACTCGAAATAGTCATTGAAATCAAGGCCATTTAGAATAAACACTGTCTTGTAGCATTCCACCACAGATAAGTATTCTCTTCGATGCTGAAGTGTGTTCCAGTTTAGCAATATACATCGTTCTTCATATGACATCTCGCGTGGTTTTTGACCGCGAGCGATTCTCGATGCTCTTCGTTTTACTTTTTCGATTGCCATCTTGTCTTTACCTAAATAGGGCGACCATACCAGGCATGCGTATTGTAGGAGTGGTCTAACCAAGGACTTGCGGAACATAGAGAAAATTTCCCCGTTCTTGCTACCAACTGTACGCTTTAGTAGGCCCACCACTTTCTTTGCTTTATTTACAATTACATCCACGTGACTCGACCAGGATACGTCTCTTGACACATGAACACTCCCCGGGGGGGTACTCCCTTATATAAGCCAATATGGATATGTGCCGCCCCATCGGGTAGGGTTTATGCGCCGTTTTTGTCTACAATACAATACAATACAATACGATAAGAGTTTATTGTGAAAATACACTTAGCTACAATAATGGTGTGCTTTCACAGACGGAAACGAAATCGAGGCCTGTGAAAGCACGCCAGCTAATTTACAGGTATTCCACAAACACAATAAAATTAAGAGTTAAAAAACTAGATATGGAATATTCTATAATTAAAATTATAACAATAAAATCTTAATAAGTATATCTTATATCTAAATAAATACTAAATTCAATAAAAAAGCGTCGAAATTATAAAAATTGCACTACAATAGGTCGACTTGGCGAATGGATCTCTTAAAAGACTTAAAATTCGTTATATTTCTAAACATGTTCGGAATTGAATTCCAGAGTTTCGGACCAATATAACCGACTGAGTTCAAGCCATATGTAGTAGACTTTGGCTTGGGTAGCGAGAGGATATAGTCACCTCTTAAATTGTAGCTAACGTTCTTCCTATGAACTATCAGGTCTTGTATACTTTTGGGCGCTAAAGAATTGTGGACGGCATTAAAAATAGACAGTGTGATTTTAATTAATCTGATGAGAGGCCTAATGCGTTGAGAAGTTCCGAGTAGTTTGTGTACTTATCCCTGAAAACAAACCTGATCGCCCGCTCATTTAACCTTTCCAATTTGTCTGCAGCACTTTTATTACAAAAATTCTAGGTTTCACTGCAATAATTGAAGTGAGGAAGGATAAATGCTAAATATAGGTCGCGCTTTGTTTCGAAGGGAAGCATTTTCTTCATTCTTTTAAGAACAGCTATTTGCTGTGAAACTTTCCTACATATTTTAGCAACATGATTGTCAAACTTCAGTTTGTTATCTATCGTTATGCCAAGCATCTCAAATTCTTTAGTCACTGGGATACTGGAATTTTCACACTTGAAATCAAGTGTGGCGTCAGATTTTCCCATCACAATAGCTTGATACTTAGAATTGTTCCTTTTCAGACCGTTCTCATCATACCATTTATCCACAATCTCGAGATCAGAGTTTATAGCACTCTCAACTTCTCTATAGTCATTATGAGCAAAGACGATTTGCGTGTCGTCTGCGTAGCTAGAGAGTTTACATCTTTTCACGATGAACAGGAGATCGTTGATGAAAATATCAAATATCAAAGGCCCGAAGATTGATCCTTGGGCAATCCCTCCGGAAATATAATTCCAGCTCGAATATTCTTCAGCTCCTTGCACTCGTTGTTGGCGATCAGAGAAATAAGCCTCAATGATATTAGCAGTTCTCTGGTCAGCACCATATTCTTTGAACTTCTTCACAATGAGATCGTGTGGTAGAGAGTCGAAGGCCTTCGACAAGTCCATAGACACAAGGCCAATTATTTTCCGATCGTCCAGCTCCTTTCGCCATTCCTCCGTAAGACTGAGCAGGGTCTGAAAACGGTTATACACTTTTCCGATTTTGGTCTGAAATAGGGTGTGGTTTTCGAGGGAACTATGGGAGTGTATGAGCGTATTTTTCGTTTCAATTCCAAATGAGTAAGAAAGAAAGAGAAATATGCGAATTCGAAATGGATTTGAAGAATTTGTTTGTTTGCGCTCCAATCTAAGTTATGATAACATAATTTCCGCCTAAAGGCCAGGTCTGAAAACGGGTATGGATTTTAGAGGTCTGGTTCGAAAACGGGTGTGGAAAACAACACTTTTTGGTCTGAAATCGGGTCAGGATTTGGAGAACAGGGCGGCACACCCCCACCAAGAATTCCCAGGAGTACCTCCCCCTCCCCCGCCCCGGGATGAACACCCAGGTCCTTGCATGAATTAACTGATTTTAATTCTGTATTCTTAGCTAGCTAGCTAGCTAGGTAATAAGGATGTTTATTCTTGTCTTGCTTTTACGTAATTCTCATCACTTCGCATTTCTGAGGTTTAAAGTTAACTTGCCAGCTTCTTGTCCAGTTTCCCGAGCAATCCAGATCCGACTGTAGTGCTAATGTATCCTCAGCATTATTCATTTCACGATCAATCTTTGTATCGTGTAGCGAACATTTTAAAAGCAGAAGTAACAACATTTTGTATCTCGTCTACGTAGACTAAGAACAAAATTAACCGCCTTTCGACTTTTATTAGAATTTTATGAGTAAAGTCAACTCTCTCTTCAGTATCGGATCAGACCTCTATATGACGTCGAACGCCTGGCGGTTGGTCCCTGCCGTTTTCCAGTCATTTTACTGTAACTCGTCTCTCTGTAAGCCGGACACCTCACTATCAGGGACGGTCCCGAAGGTGTCCGTCTCAGAAAGAGTTGCTTTTATATATCTTATTCTTATGTTTGTTTGTGTGTGTGTGTGTTTCTGTCACGTGTTATTGTTATGGGCTAAAAATTATTAACATTTAAATAAAGTTGACCACTTCAACTGGTACCCAAACTGTTATCGTATGGCTCAGCTGACATGCAACTCACCTTTATATGAACTCTCTCTCTCTCTAGCCAGTCTCGACCCACCTTGCCCGTGAATGACATCAAGAAAAAATCGCAGCAGGATAAAAAGGAAGTCTACTCGGTGTGAGTTTGACAAAAATCGAAATTGGATCCTGGGCTTACCTAACCCCTCACTAAATGAGAGCCAGCAGATTGAAAAAGCCAAGTGCTTTAAAACCAGGGGACCCAGTGGAGTTTTATTTTAGCCTCTATCGTGACAATGTTCTTCGTAGCTCGCTCCCCCTGGCCTTACGTCCAGCTCCCTCAGCACTCCCACATGGTCTAATAATGAAAACATCTTATTATTTCGTATCCTTACTCAAGCTTAAGATATTAACAACACATTTAGAAACCCAGGAGGCCATTTGGTAATTGGCTTTTTTTTAGAAATAATGATACAATGATAATTAAGGTAATGGCTCTATTATTCATGAAAAATAGCTACAGGGGAAGATTGACTATGTTGTTTGTTGACATTTTTTGCTCGCTACAAGCAGGTGTGTATTTGAGGACGTTTCCGTGATTCTAATTCTAATGAAGTCCAACTAAAATTTTGATGGAATGGTGAATAAAGTAAAAGGAGCTCGCGTGACGTACTGGGCTTACGCACAGGGAACTTGCGCAATGATGAAAACCAATCAAAAAGCTTCTTCTATTGACGCCGGTTCCCACCGACCTTTGGACTAACTCGCCTGGGAGGCATTTTAACTGGCTTTTCGCGGCGACGTTTCCTAGGAAAATTACCGCGTACACGTTTACAATAAGCATCCACCGTATCTTGTTTATATTTATTTCTGAAGTACTAACTGCGATGTCATTTACGTCAGTTATCTCGCGGTAAGATGAAGACCATTCTCTCATGTTCTAATGTAAAAATTATCGTTGTCGAATGTTTGTTTGTGAGGTCATGTAATGTCATAACGTCTTTCTACGTTCTTATCATAAAGATAATGAATTTTCTTGTTTTTCCATTTTATTCACAAGATTTTCATCGTTAGCCGTTGCGCCTTCCTCTTGTTTTACGCTACGTCATTGCCTAGTTCTACGGAGAATGGCTTCACAACTTCCAGCCGGTTGTACAGTTGTGCGAGGACAGTTCGAATCTTTACCCGCCAAAGTGCAAGAATACATTGCTGACAAAGCCGAACTGTGCAAGCCGGACAATATTTATATTTGTGATGGATCGAAAGAAGAAAACGAAACACTTGTCAACGAGCTGATCGAGTCTGGTGTAGTTCTGAAACTTCACAAATATGACAACTGGTAAGCTTTTAATAGATTACGTTATTTTCATGGCAATGTTCCGCATGTAGTTAGTCTATCACGATTTGTTATTTTATCAAAAAAAGAAAAAGTTGCACTGTCAGTAATCTTGTGTTGATTTTACTTACACTGATTCACACCTTAAGTACCCAAGATGTCCCATAGAAATACTAAAACAAAGTTTCCTTCTGTTTTATCTTTTGACTAAAGCCAAAGTGTTTTCACTTCTAATCCTACTCAGTTTTTTGATTGAAAACTCGTCTCTTCCCGTAGCATTTTGGCTCGAACTGATCCTCGCGACGTGGCGCGTGTCGAGTCTAAAACATACATCTGCACTGAAGACAAGCGAGAATCAGTACCACAGGTCAAAGAGGGAGTTAAAGGACAGTTGGGCAATTGGATGAGTATAGCGGCTATGAAGAAAGAGTTGGATAAAAGATTTCCTGCGTGTATGAAAGGTATGTGCCATGATTGTGATTCTCCAGTGATTCGTATGTGAAGTCATATTGTAAAATCATCGCATTTAAGCCTTCATATCACAATTTTGCTCTGTGTTACGTGGTTCCATTTGTATAAGCTGTTTTCGAACGACTTTTTCGTTTGCGAATTCAGAAAAATCCAAACTTCATAGTCGTGCTGTCATGATAATGGTTTGCTTGTCTTCTGTTTTGTGATTGGTTTAAGTTAGGAGGTGTGTCAAGGGGCACGCCACGTAAATAGAATATTGTTAAGTGCTTGTAATGATCAAAGGTCGTTTTGAGTCTTCTTGCGTTTAAAACATGTTGAAAATAGTGTTCCTTGTCTCATAAAGGTTCTCCTAATGTCTTACTTGTAGAAACAGATTTTTAGTAATGAAAAAAAATTGTGAGATCTTGGTGGATTTGTTTTTAATTTGGTTTCTGCTGAGTAGAGTTGAACATTTTTGTCAAATGCTGTGTCATGTTAATTTCTGATGCACTTCCTGAAATTAATATCATATCACGTTGAATCATTAGTTATATTTGACATGTTGTATTTCAAAGAGCTGATTGAAAACACTTAAAATGTTTGTTTGTTTTTTTGTGTGTCATATTCCTTTGTCATATTCCTTTTACTTTCTCAGTGGTTGCTCCCTTGTTATTGTACAGGGAAACCCTGTCTTACCCCACACTTCTTCCTGGTTTCTCTTATAGATCCACAAGCAGCACATACACTGTAGCTAGGATAATAAACATAAATTTCTTGTAAAGTGTGCATGCTGTGTGTTCATTACTTGTAGTTGCTTTATTTTGACTTTAAAAATACTAAGGGCTTGAAGTGCCTGGATGCCTGTCTCTTGTTAAGCCGTATAAGCTATACATATTATGTTTGCCTTCCTTCCTCAATCTGTAAGGGAGAAGGGATGGTGCATTAGCAAGAGCACTCCCCTCCAAATAACGTACCATGGGTTTGAATCCCAACATTGACATCATAATTATGCGAGATTAGTTTTGAGAGGTTTCTCTCAAGGGAGCATAGTTTTCCACTATAAAGTGTCCAAAATTCCAATGGAAAGTGTCTCCAATCAGTTGGAGACAATTAGACTTGTCACAAGTCAACTGCGTGAGTGCCTAAGGCACAAGGGACGCTAGCAAAGTGAGCGAAAGCAAGCGACATAAGTTGCGAGTTGACTTATTCCATCTGCAGAAGATTGAATTTAATTTTAATAATGTTGGTGCTAAAGAATGGTTCGTTGTGTAAGTTTGACAGCCTGCTGAAATAAACAGTTCTCATGACTGGATGTTGACTGACTGGAGATTACCTGACCTAAAACAAAACTGTTTCTGCTCTCCACTTTCTTAAGTCAGTCCTGGGGTCAATCTTTAACCAAAATCAGGGCTTCTGATATTTCACGCGGTCGCGGAGCCGCGAAATTCAGGTAAATCCGCAAAATCCCGCGAAATTCACAAAAACACGCAAAATACTGTGAAATTTGGTACAAATCTTATCAAATACATGTCTGTACAGCAATTTTGAAACTTGTCTCCACTACTGGGGGTATTTACTTGCCGTAAACTTGCAAATTCATGTCAAAACTTCGTCACTGAAACGTGCAAAGAACGTTCCAAAACTACCAGGCGTAGATTATGTTGCAAAAAACTGGGCACTAGCCATGATGTTAAAGGCTTTGCCATTGGTTCATATCTGGAGCGTATTGTTGTTGAAAGAACAAATGATGACCTCTGTTAGAAAAACTTTAAAAACGCTGGTCTGATCAGCGCAAAACCGATCGATTTCTAGCGAAATTTGCCCAGAAAATAACCACAAAATCCGCTGTTTTTTTACCGATTGCTTTCCAGCCAAGTTTGCCCCTAAAATTCCCGCGAAATCGGCCGATTTTCCACGAGTTTGTCCCTAAAAATCCTGCGAAATTGACTTTTTTTTCCGCGACCTATCAGAAGCCCTGCAAAATTGAATGAAGCAACTTGCATCTTGTGTGTAAAGTCTTTGAAATTTGAATTTTCACTGAAGTCTTCTTATGGACCAGTCTAAGACGTCAGCCCTCATGATCGTAGATTTAATAACGAAAACTGTTCGACTGAAATTATTTGTGAAAACTGTGCCAGAAGCAATGAAAATGTAGTGGAAAAGATCCTTTGAATGAAGGAACAATATTTAATACCTCGTTCAAAGAGAAGCTGGCAGCAGACGTTTCTGCTGTTGTATGCGATATGTTTTCAAACAGTGAGATATGAAATGTCAGTCTTTTTCCTGGATTTGGCGATGCAACCATCAAGAAATTCAAAGAAATCTTGACCACTAACACACCCTTCTACCACTATGCTTTGATTCTCTCTAATTTATTTGAAGCCTTGTTTGAAGCTAAGTTTCCTTAGACCTGCTGGCGTTAAATCCCTTTGTGAATGTTCCTTTCTTACGCTTCCTTCACTTCAAAGCCAAGCGAGTGCCAAGCCAAGGAATCGCCTGGATCAAGTTAAGTTTGCCAAGAACTAATGTCACAAGATCACACTGCCGACCAGAAAACTGGTCAGTCAAAAATAGCATGCTGCAGGCGAGAAAAGTCAGTTTCCCGACTGACCACCTAACCAGCAGAAACTGGAAACAGCTTTGAGAAAGTCTAGGAGACAATATAATATTATCATTAGCAGGCCTCGCTTTTGTTACACACTAAATAAATCTTTGTTGTCGTTTTATTGTTCATCCACATTATTGTTGCCGTAGCACAGATGCAGTCAGTTTAATATAAACCACGATTCAGATCTAGGGGTCATATGTCTTGTAACCTGAGATCAGGCCCAATTTTAGCAGTTCTCATACATTCTCTCTAACGGCTACTGCTAAAATTGGGCCTGATACAAACTAGTTGTTTGCCTTCGCGTTTTGTAAAATATAAACCAGGAAAACTGGTGTCCTCACTCGGCTGTTTGCTTTTGTTTTTAAAGATTTATGTACTGAAAATCAGGGAAAATTGCTGAGGAAAATATTAAGGCAACAGAAAACTAGAAATTTCAGTATTTTAAGTTCGAGCACGCCTAGCCAAAATAATAAAACTAGTAGAACATTGTGTCGCCGTCTTTTCGAAAACTTTTTACCTTCTACGCCAACAGAAATAACCTTCGAGATCTCCCTTAATCTCGCAAGAAGTTAAATGTGATTGTGCTGACTGTTTTATTTTTAGATGAAAAAATTAACAGATAAAAGCTATTTTTTAAGTCAGCCAGTCTGTATTTTTCTCACGCGTGAAAAATTTGCCTACTAGAAAAACAAGCAACGAAAGTAATTTTGGTTGACTGATTCGGCAAATGTCAATCAATCAAAAAAGTGGGCGGCAGACGTTTCGTAGAAGGTTTGTATCAGGCTCTCTTTTCGTTTCGCCATGCCCGCCGGAACATAATTTTCAAAGTGAATTGAAAATAGAGCCTGATCTCAGGTTACATGTCTTGTGTTTCACTTGCATACTGAATGTAGGATCACAGTTTTCTTTGAAACTAACCCCGTATCTCATTTAGTCTGACTGAATGCAGTATTTCTTCATTCTTTTCAGGTCGCACTATGTATGTAATGGCATTCAGTATGGGACCTGTTGGATCACCAGTTTCTAAGATTGGCATTCAACTAACTGACTCTTCCTATGTTGTGTGTTCCATGCGTATTATGACACGGATGGGTGCTGATGTGATGAAAGTTCTTGGTGATGGTGACTTTGTGAAGTGTCTTCATTCAGTTGGTGTACCTAAACCTGAACCACCTTCCCAGTACAAATGGCCTTGCAATCCAGACAAAACTATTATCTCACACTTTCCCCATGACCGTGAAATCAAGTCATTCGGTAGTGGTTATGGAGGAAACTCTCTTCTGGGAAAGAAGTGCTTTGCTCTCAGGATTGCAAGCACCATAGGTCGTGATGAAGGATGGCTTGCAGAGCACATGTTGGTATGATAAAGATTAATTTAAACAAATCTGAATTCCTTGATTATTATGTTGTTCTGGTAACTTTCATGTCTAATGTTCATCAAAATGATATAGTTTGTAATTAAGGGGAACTTTGAGACAGTCATCTGCTGGGTTCTTCCTTACTTGATAGTACAGCTTATGGAAACTTTTTCTTCATTTAGATATTAGCTCTTACAAGTCCCAAAGGAGAGAAGAAATATATTGCTGCTGCATTCCCCAGTGCTTGTGGTAAAACTAATTTAGCCATGATGACACCAACGTTACCTGGCTGGAAAGTTGATTGTGTTGGAGATGACATTGCTTGGATGTGGTTTGATGAAGAAGGTCAGCTGCGAGCTATCAATCCTGAATTTGGATTCTTTGGAGTTGCACCAGGGACATCAGACAAGACAAACCCAGTTGCCATGAAAAGTGTCACTAGTGGAACCATCTTTACAAATGTGGCTCTAACAAGTGATGGCGGCTTTTGGTGGGAAGGTAATCAGAAAAGTGCAGTGTACGAGCATACAGTAGTTTTCATGTTCCCTTCAATGTGCTTCTTAAAAACCTTCAATGATTGAAAATACACTAAGTAGCTGGTAGCTTAAACTATTGTTACTTTCTGCCTCCCATGGAACAAAGTTAAACATTTTGTGAAAGTTAGGTCTGTAAAGCCATACTTTGTGAAGGACAGCAGGAACATTATCATGAATTTCCAGAGAGGATGTTTTCTGGAATTGTACCCCACAATCCTGGTTTGTTGTGCTCTTATTCTTATTTATCAACTGATGTTGGTACACTCAGTACATGTAGTTTACTCCAAAGAATTTTGGGCTGATGTGGGATAATACCCAACAGGGTTCTCAGGGTTCCGGCAACCAGCTAAAAAATCAGTTTCTTTGAATATTGAGCCATCTACGTTTTGGGGATAAAGGGTAGTCTGTACATATCAGGTCAGAGAGTGAAAGTGTGAAATTGTCTTCAGTACTCAGCTGTCTAATCGCCTACTTTAACATCCTATGTAGCTGTTTACTCTAAAATTTAATGACAACCCTGACCCAAAGTTCTGTTTATCAGAGTACCTGCTAGCAAGGCTAAGATGTGAATTGTTGTTGTTTGTTGTACAGGTTTACCCGTACCAGAAAATGTTAGTATCACAAGCTGGTTAGCAGAGAAAGACTGGAAGCCTGGCAACACCAAGGGAGCACATCCAAACTCCAGGTTTTGTGCTCCAATCAGCAATTGCCCAGCCATGGACAAGGATTGGGAGAATCCTAAAGGTGTTCCTATCAGTGCAATTCTCTTTGGTGGCCGACGCCCTATGGGAGTTCCTCTGGTTTATGAAGCATTCAACTGGCAGCATGGCGTGTTTATTGCATCTGCCATGTCATCTGAAGCTACAGCTGCTGCTGAGCATACAGCAAAAACAGTAATGAGAGATCCTTTTGCAATGAGACCCTTCTTTGGATACAACTTTGGCAAATACATGGAGCACTGGCTGAGCATGCCAAAGACCAAAGGCCGAAAAATGCCAAAGATTTTCCACGTGAATTGGTTCCGTCTTGATGAAAATAGAAAGTTCTTGTGGCCAGGTTAGTACCTAAACAAACCAGTCTCATAATTATTGTGCTGAACAGTTAGAGAGTAGTTTGTCATGGTCTGATCATTTAGCTCTTAAATGTTAGCTTCTTGACCAAATAATAGTCATCCTTTTTTGTCTGAGATTTTAAACTGAAAGCATTTTATGGTTTTGATGAAGCCAGGTCAAGATTAACACCTTTTACAAGAATCAAAGTGATATAATTTCACCAATATTATTACATTACCCAGGGCTTGATGTTGCGACCCGTGGGGTCGCCAATGTGACCAGCTTCTACTCAGTGGCGACTAAATTTTCACGCCTGGTCGCCAATCTGGCCCCCAAGATAGGTGACTTTCTTCTCTGGGAAAACGTACACTAATGATAATCTGTTATCCTTCACAAAACCAACAGATAGCAAACGGTTTTGCTAACGCTCTAACGTTTTGCCCAAATGCTCTAACGGGTTGTCAAAACGTTTTAATGATTTCTTCCAACACTCTAACATATTGTTCTTATAATCTAACAGTTGGTCCGTCTAATGTGCGACTTTTACTTGAAAGAGGATTGTGAAAATCACAAGTGATGAATTTGACGGAAGTCCTATAGACTTTTGGGCAGATCGATCGCAATTCTCAACAGGTCGTCCGGTGTTTCTCTGGGAATGACTTTTAGCGCATCGATTTCAAACAATCTTTTAATTTCGAACATGTATCTCGATTGTGGACTTGATGGCCGATTAATCTGATAAAAGCTTAAGCTAATTGAGAACGAACGGCTCTTATTTCTCGAGCTTCTTATTGAATTTCTGTTGAGCTTGACGACCCCAATAAAAGCTCTGCCCTATTTTATTGACTTCTAGTGAAGTACCGTTGAACTCATGCTGTTTGTCTCACAGACTTCTTGCGATTCAATCAACTTCTTTGCCCGATGTATTAGCGACGTTTCCTCTTTGTGGAGACTTTTGATCATGTGCTAGGCAACCGCGAAATAAATCAAGTTTCACCGATGTTCATTTCTGATCATGCAAATGCATGGGATGCAAAACAAACTTTGCAGATTTTGTTCTTTAATAACCCAAATAAGTTTTTTTGTGATTTCTAAAGTTTTCTTATGTAAATGTGTATTCCATTGCTTGAATACTTGTTTGAGTAGATTAACACTAGAGTGCGGGTTCATTTTCCCGAACACCAGCTGGTAATCGAGCTTCTAGCGAAAACTGTTCGAAGGAAAGTTCAAAGGAAGTCTAAAGAATTCTTTATCTGGCAAGGCTAAGTAAAAGTTGTTAAGTTTATTGTATGCCATTAGTTCTTACAATAATATAATTTTTGGCGACTAGGAATACTTGTTCTGGCGACCAAAAATGAAAACTTGGGGGCCAGCTGGCCCCAAGATTTTTTTTCTGAAAGTCGAGCACTGTTACCTGAATATTTCAGTCTTATATGTATCTATAAACTTGATGTAATTCTTTTTTATGCAAAGTGCTGACAACATTATCTTAAACTCCATTGTTGCTTTTATTTTGAAGGATTTGGAGAAAACAGCCGTGTGTTGGAATGGGTAATTAGACGTTGTAATGGAGAGGATATTGTTGATGTTAGTCCCATTGGATTCATCCCAAAGAGTGGTACAATAAACACAGAGGGCCTGGGAGACATAAACATGGAAGAGTTGTTTAGCATTCCTAAAGACTACTGGCTGGAGGAGTGTCAGTCTGTCCGTCAATACTATGATGAACAGCTAGGAGAAGATTTACCACAAGCTATTCTAGATGAATTAAATGCCCTTGAATCAAGGCTAAATGCACTTTAAAAGGCTCTCTTGAGAGTAATAGAAAATAATGAGCATTGTGCTGTTGAAAAATCTAAATTATATTCGTTTTTTTATTTACTGTACATCCAGCAACTATGAAAATCCTGGTGAAGACTGAGTTAATATTGACAGGAAAAAGAACAAGGAATCGTGAAAAAAAGTGAAATTCCTTGCTGGCTGTGCAATGGTCTGGATTATTTACAATTGTTTGATCCTTGCGGAGGGAGGGTCAAAAAGTGCTTAGTTTAGTATGTCTGAAATTCCTTGTGTCGTCAAACAAATAGCATGGTTCATGACTCACAGATTCTGAAATCACCAAGCTGCTGTGAAGAAGACTTAAAAATCATTATGCAGGATTTTTAAATGCTTGGAGCTCTGTTACAGCGCACCCTACATGTAAAGCAAATTATCTTGAAAATGCTGCAGTGTTTTTAACAGGTTAGGTGTCCAGTTTTTGTAGCTTGTCATTTCATGCACAGACTCTACTTTTGTGCTAGTGAGCACTTAAAGGTAATGCAATCCTCCGTAATCCCAAAAATCTTATTATTTTTGCTAGTTCTAAGATAATATTGTAATATTTCATAATTAAATATGATAGTACTAGGTGCAAATTTAGACGTAATTGAATGATGATTTGGCAAGTTAATTATCACCGACATTTAGTTAGCACTTCTTCAATGTATTTTGAAAAACACTGATATTATGTAAATCAGAACAAAAACAAAAAGAATACACACTGTCGTTCCTTTCATGGACAGAGGACTTTTTGAATGGCCCAAGCTGTTTTGAGATAGGTGATCATAATAGAAAAATAAAATGTATGGAACAACCCCAGAAGGAGCTCATGGTTTCCTTCGGCATTTGCGGGAGATCTGAGAAAATGGCACAAGACAGCATGTAGATATGTTTGCAAGTGTTAAAGACAGCAGCAAAAGTAGATTTGATAGCCACAGGGTCAAAATTGAAGCAATACTGTGTGCTGGTGTCATCGTAGCTAAGTGACTTCATTTCTTAATTTCTAATTCTGATATTTCAGTGAAAAGTTGTTTCCCAAGTGTTAACAAAAATTATTAGTAGTAATTAGTATTGCACGTGAACTCTATTCAGACTGAAGTAGACAGTATTTCTAGCTAATATTATTATATACAACAAGTTGACTTTGATATAATTAATGAAAAGTTTTCTTTGCTGTTGTAGTGGTTGTTTTAATTTTACCTTTCCCAAGAATTGACTTCATCTCTGTAAAAACTAGGCACCACCACAAAGATGTTTGTATTTATTTGACTTATTAAAATTAATCGATCATGTCCCAAATTACATTTCAGGATAGTAGTGTGCATTTTTCTGCTTTTTTGACAACCCCTCTCTAAACAACCTTGTATATCTTTTTTGTGTCATCAATAACATTATTTTATTGTTAAGCATTTGGTAGAGTGGTGCACGGGGTAACAAATTTTTTAGGTTGCTAGTAAAATTCATCTCTACAATAAGAACTGGTAAAGGAAGATTTACTTGTCAATAAAAATGTTCTCTTTGCTTCAAAATATGAGTAGTGTCGGTTGTTACTGCCCTGTCTGGATCTGTCCATGGTAGCCAAACAAAAGTGTGTGGCTGGTTCACCGTAGATCCATCCTTTCCTCTTGTAGCATTGTATTTCCCAGTTTTGCCCACCTAACAACCTAGTCTGTTTTCTAGCCTGCGAAAACATCCGTTTCTCCTCGCTCTTCGCCGCTGGGGATGTTTCGCGAGGAGGAAACGTCCCCAACGGCGAAGAGCGAGGAGAAACGGATGTTTTCGCAGGCTAGTCTGTTTTCATATGCACAGAGTTTTAAAGAGAAAAAGAAATGAACTGACAAAAGATTGGTGGTCATCAAGGCTAGCAATGAACAGTTTAGGGATATACCAGTGCAACTCTTACTTAACAAAAAAAGAAAAATATACTCCAATAGAGTATGACATCTACCCTTACACAAGATGTTGAGCATCCTCTCATTTTCATATGAGTTCCCCCTAGAAAAAAACTAAGGCCTACTGGTAGTTGAAATTATGTCACATTTCACATGTGCCAAATTTAATGCTTATGAGAAAAACCTATTGCTCTCACTCATTGCATCAGATTTTCCTCTTTGAACTTGCGGTCTTAGTATTTTTAGATGAAAAAAGAACTTTAAACTTAAACAACTTTGAATAATGAATCATTCCTATGCAAAGAGTGCCATTTCTGAACAAGAAAATGGAAAAGAAACTAATACTAATAAAAATAATTAGCCTACAATGCAAGCATATTTTCTACGTGGCAAAAGCTGCTTGTTTATGTTGCTTGTACTGCCATCTTTGATTATAACAGGACTAGAGGAAGATTGGCGAGGAATAGCTACCCTCGGGGTAGGTGTTGCTAGGGTGAAAAGAAGGAGGTAGGAGATGAAAAAGGTTCTGTCTCTCTCTCTCTCTCTCTCCTTCCTTTCTGCCTTTGACTCAGCCCAACTCCTTGGCGATCCTAGACTTTCCTTGAATAATTTCACATGGCAGCTGATTACATGAGCAGAACTTTTATTCATCCAAAGAAAGTGCATTCAATGCAGGCTGGAGAAAAATTAACAGAAGTAACCAAATCACCACTCACTACTTCAAAACAAGAATGCTATTAACAGCAGCAGTTAGTCTCGCTTGCTTGGAGATTAGATAAGACATGAGGCGGTGATTAATAATATTCTACACGAAACAGGATTTACTTGCCAAAGGTTTTTCACTTCCTACTTTATCAACGGTAGAGTATTCTTCAGGATATTTACTTTTCATGTCTTATTCAAGGATTTGTTTCTATGGTCGCAGAGCTTGCCAGAGATCAAAAACGTGCAATGAGCATGGTGCCTCATCTCAATCATCGCCAAAAATATTCCGCATGCTCATCACCAGACTCATTTGTATACAATGAAAGTTTACAACACTCACCATCGAAGTGTTGCTAATTAAGATTCTTCTGTTTTTTTCGACCACTGAAAAAAGTGGTCACTTGTTCCAAAGTAATCAACATGTTCAGGCGATAGAATTTGTGGACCGTCCCGTTCCGGAAAAGCTCTAAATTGCATTAATCTTCACAAAACATGCGTGGTTTCAGTCACGTAATGATTCTTATCCCAGTTTCCATGGTGTCCGCTAGGAACACTGACCTCCTTTTTGTGTCCTAAATACTAAGAAGAAAAACAGCTTGAAGATTATGACTCTCAGTGCTAGGCAACCTCGAGTAGTAACGTTAATGTTGGAAGATTTCAATCTTTGATTCTAAAGAGGAATTTGGATTCTAATTATGCAATCGTGAGTTCCCGATTACTGAAAGTAATGGAAGACTGAGTATTTTGACTGTGGTTAGGGTTATACTCTGGTAGTATAATTCTTGTCTCTAATAAATCCTAAAAAGAGAAGATTTAAAACAAAATCATCTTGCACCTTTATTGAGACACAAAGTGTTATTTAAAACAGTATAAAAATAAAGGTAACTTGTTTTGCTACGAACATCATAACCACATTTTCCAACAGTTCCTTGAACTTAGCACAAGTTGACTTTCCTTCTCATAAGTCAGGACGTTGTGTTAGCAAAGAAACTTCAGAAAATCTACCAAACTCTGGCATCAACAACCCAAAACTTAAACATTTTTGCTCAAAACATGCATAATTGATGATTTAAATATTCCTTTTAACAACACCTTCAAATCTGTACAAATTTATACTAATTAATAGTAAAAACAGGAACAGCTTTAAAATTGAATCTGAATTGATTTCCAGATATCCAAAAATGTACATGTGAGAAGTCATGAGTCTTGGACTGTGGAACTCTGAAGTAACATTTTGCTAAAAAGTGTTTGTTTCAATAATCATACTGTGATCTTTGTAATAAAGAATTATT
>OZ037776.1:202500-220000 GCA_964035525.1 Porites cylindrica
AGTTTTCATAATTTTCAGCTATTTTGTTGTCACACCAAAATTGGGCTTGGAACAAAGTCTTATATTTTCGTGCTGCTGCTGGGATCTGATTTTGGCCACAACACCAAATGGCTGTTAGAACAATGGCAAAGGATCTGATTGGCTGTTGGACTCAGCACAAGTAGACACCACCAAATTCCTTGTGCAGTTTTCTTGAACATATTCACGAATGATCTGGCATTGGTTTGTGTTAGAAAAACAGGTTGTCTTTGTGCAGTAGAAATTGTGAAAATTCTAATGGTTTTTCTGGATGGACTTGATGTTTGGGTAATGATCTGAGAACTTGGCGGCCAAAGTTGAATCTCTCTGCACCAGTACGTGCATGCAAGTCCCTGTACCATCCACATTAAAAGTGGTTTCACTTGAAAGTTCAGTCAGGAAAGATCTGCTTTAAGGTGATTCCTTAGTAAAAGAACCTAACATAGATTAAACATGAAACTTGGTGCACTGATGTAACATGTCAAGTAGATGAGAAAAATGTAATAAGAAGTGGGGGTCCCTGCCCTCATTCTGATGTCACAATGTTGACAAATACAGCTATACCCTTTGGCAAAAACCGAGCACAGCCCAAAACTAGACAAAAAGGAGAGATTTTTGCCATGATGCATGTGGTATCGCAGAGAATTTGACTTAAATGTATTGTTTATCCACCTAAGTACCAGAGAAATGCCTTTTAATGCCCTTGTTTTTATTTTACGCTCCAAAGTAGACTTAATTTGGACACGAGCTATTTAACCCATTATAGCTCAATCCATGCCAAATTTTTTCTCATTGAAAGGAAGCACTGTTCTTATTAAAATCATGAAATAAAAAATGGGGGTCAACGTACTCGTTTTTGTGGTAGAGCAGCAGAAAGTGAGCACCAAACGCATTTCCTCCGATTTTTGAGAGAGGATTGGGACGGGTTTCAAAATGACATGTATGTGGAAGGGAGAAAAAAAACATTAAAAAATCTGTGTTTAGAGAATTTACATTGAGATATCACAGTTAGGATGCAATGTGATTAAGATGGCGCTTAAATAAGAATCAAAGTGAGTTAGCACAAGTTTAACATCCACTATGGAGGTTCTCCGAGAAGAAGTCAAACTCAGCAACACGCGTACTTCTTATGTTCTGCACATTCCCAACACATTCAGTCTGATCTTGCCAAGAAACAACCAAAGTGAAAATTCCAATACCATTTCACTTTAATAATATTACTTCAGATGCTCTTTATGATGGCAGCCATCTCATTATGCACAGTAAGAGATGTGCAGTGCAAAACCAGCTTTAAGTTTTACTAGTGTCATTTCATTTATCCATTCCAAAATTACAGATAATATTCACTTGGATTTATATTGCCTACTTTCCAAGATCATAAATTTGCAAACTACAGTATATTCACAAGACTGACTTAGTTTTAAAGAACTTGTTTTGTCTGATCTTAAAAGAATAGGGATATATTCCTCTAAAATTTATAAATACCTCTGTGCAGAAAATTCAGGGAAATGCCAGGAAAATATTTGCCGAGGCTACAGTAAAATACAGCATTTTTACTTTTTTCTCAAAATTATCAGGGCACCCTGCTTTAAAAATGATCAACAGAGTTCAACTGCTTATTACGTTATAAAAAGCTGAGTCCATCTAACACACCTGCAGTGAATTACACAAGGCCCTACATCTGATGATAACACTCCTGCCTTGCGCACTTCAAAAAGGAATGCTAGAAAAGTAGCAGGTGATGTTGGCACTCCAAAGTCTGGCCAGGTAAAATAATGAAAGTGATATATGACACGTTTCTCTCCTGACTATAAAAAAAAAGAAAGGAAAACATCAGCAACATACAGCAAGTAGCAGCTTTGACATGAAGCACTCAACACTACATATCACAGGTTATAGTGCTTGTCATCCTGCTTCCATCCTTAATGTTCCACATGTTTCATTGTTACTATCCCAGAAGCATAGTGCCATGACAAACCTCTCAAAGAATACTAACTGAATTGGTCAATTTTATCCTAAACCTGAATATAAGCTTATTTTAAGATATTTTTTGTATATTTGTTATGCATACTGATTAAAAATTAGAACTGTTTTTTTTTACCAGCAATGATCTTGTTATTTGGAACTTTTTTATAGTAAAGTGATCTGCTTGTAAAAGGGGACTTTAGCCTTTATTACAGACAATCCTTTTGGAATTAATCTCTTGTTTTCTTATGGTAATAAATAAATAAATAAATAAATAATTGTAAAGTTAAAATGTCAGTAAATATCTCAAGGAATAAATTTGGTCCTAGTTACAAACTGTCAGAAAATAAGATTTCACTGATGGTTTAATGCAAATGTTAACATTGGTCACTGTGTTCATTACGTCCTATAAAAGAATGTAGCTCACAAAGACTCACCTGCACACTTTCTAGTTCCAGTGTTCTGATAGTAAAGAACTCGTCCCCTTTTTCCTGAATGTAATAGATTCTAAAATTTCCAAACTCCATTTGATCAACATGACCATATACTTCCCCACAAGGCCAATACTGGAAACACTTTTTCTGTAACACAGCAAAAAGGAATTTATATAAATGGTTGATTAAGGAACAAGTGAGCATTTATTTTAAAATAATTCTTGTTTTCATCATCCACATACAGTAACTTGCAGCTTTTGTGTCCCAAGTTGACCACAATAACAGTATGCCTGGTCAACTTAGAGCATGAAAGCTACAAGTTACTATAAGTATATGTATGATCAAAAAAGTTATTATTTTAAAACAATTAATGTTTTTTCTCCAAGCCTTTTCCAACAATATTGTTCCAAACACAATTCCATTTAAAAATGTACTTCTCTTTTTAAAAATGTACTTGTGATCTCTAGGATCTTCGTGGACCTGAATCAACCAATGAGACTCCAGATACATTTAAGATTATTTTTTCGCAAACTTAGTCCCTGTTTTGACCAATAAGATTGTACGTGTAATCTAATCCAGTCTCTACAAAAACTTAGTCCGCAAGCAAGCCAATCAGAGCGAAGGATATTTACGACAGTTTGAGATGGAAATCATCACGCGCCAAAACGCAATTCAAATAAAGGTTCATCTGCTTTTCGTTTGATGTGCCATTACTAACACTAACTACACTTAGTTAATCCTTTATAGAGGATAGCAAATTATCTGAACTGCAATTATACCACTTGTGCCATGTTCAGATGTACCGTACACAAACTAACCTGATTTTTCTCAACCACCTTGTTCAACATTACAACAGCTGCACTGTTTTGCTCCCATATCATCTGCCAGAAGTGTTCTACGGTATGCGGCAAGGGTCCCTGGATACACAATAAAAACAGTCAATAAACCATCCATCACTTATCCATAATGGAGTTACCTCAATGCAATATAAACAGAATAAATGTAATTTAGTTTAAAGCCAGTTGACAAAGATGTGTTTTAATGCAACGTTTGTCACCTTGACTTAAGATTGCCTACATTCAAAAACATACTAGAGGCAATTTCTGTTTTATTTGCTCCGACATTTGCTACTATTTCTTTCAATTTCTGTTGTAAAAGCTCAAAGGAGGAAGTTGGAGTATACTACTCAAATTCCCCACTCCCTTTTAAGAAGAGTAAGGATAAATTAAATTAACCATGTGTATTATCTGTCTTATTTTATGATAGTTTAAGTTATTTTCACTTACCTGAGTAAGAATATAGGATTGGTTTAACCTTGGAACCTGTAAATACAAACTAAGTTAACTATTGACTTGAAGGAAAAGCTGAAAATATCTTGACTGGGAAAAGAAAGGTGGTAACAAACTAACAGAATTGAATTTTCAATATTGTAAGTCTTACTTCGACAAGGTTGGCATTGATGTAGTCTGGAGATTGCTCCTTTAAAATGATCCGACTGTGGTCATCTGAAACAAAAAATTGAAATATATCACCATGACAAAGGATACACATTATAAATGGCCTAGCTGATGGGATGATAGAACATTCGACACCTTAAACCAGATACAGAAAAATCTGGCTTCAAGTGTAATTTACCAGTGTAGGCACTGTTTTAGAGTCTGAAAACAATAGCTACACTTAATTACACTGGTAAAAGTTTTATTATTGCAAATGATCACTTACGCACCGCGGTGCTTATTTCATTTTCCCTGTTATAGGTGCAGCACCTATTTGTGACCGACGCTTATTGAAGAGCCGCGCTTATTTCAACTATGGGTAAAACACTGAAGGGAATATAGAGAGAATTAAGTGAGGTGCATACTTGATGTGCACAATTTTATACTAAAAGTATAAAATATGTACAGCTCGAACTGTTATTTGAACCTGGTTTCAAGAGTTTCCCTACATTAAAACTTTAGAACTCATGAGATGGTCGAGGTCTTATTTCTCAAGCGATATCAAGTGCCATAGCAAAGATGGGGCATTAATTTGAAAATACCCAAATTAGCGCTGCAGCGCTTATTCGAGAGCGGCAATTATTAAATTATTTTCAGTAAAGGTGCTGCACTTATTCAAGAGCGGTGCTTAATCGAGTAGCGGTGCTTAATCAATCATTCACGGTAAATTAACCCTTGGTAGACTTTTAAGGTCGGGTAAATTTACCTCCAAAAATATACATAATTACATGGGTAAATGTTTATCTGCATCAATTCGCTGGTTTCTGCCTTCATCAAAAATAGTCTGGACAACCCTCGGAATGGGCACACGTAGGGGGGAGGGGAAAAAAAGACACAAACGAAGCACAGTCATGTGAAATAAACAGCAAAAGTAATATAGTACATAAATTTGTAAGTGTGCACTACGATATCCTGTAAAATGTATTTTAATTGACATTCATTTAGCATCCTGTATAGTTGTAAGACTACGGGGATTTAAATATAAGTATGTAAGTAAGTAAGTACTGCGGCTGTCAGGACATCCAACAGGCCTGTGTGTTACTGTTTATTACAAAAATGATCAAATGTAAAATTTTCATTAGATAGCTATGACCATACTATGCTTTATAAAGAGCAGTTGTGCCTACATTTTATCATCCTATTATTTTCTAGTCATTGCTCAACATGCTGATCAGTACAATGGTGTGCAATTATGTCTCAAGTTTGTGTTTGTTTTGAACTTGTGAACTTGCACTGAACAGTATATGCCACCCAGAATATAAACAGTGAGAACACAATGTCATTACCTTATGTTTTATAAAGCAGTTTGAGGAAAGAAATGCAAGAAGTTGCACCAAAAATGTTTTCTCTAGCTACATAGACTACATAATCACTGAGGCTGCAGTTAGACTTCAATAACTTCCTGCAACTACGGTTTTGATTATCTTAAGCAGCGGAGAAGTTTATGAGGACTACAACACCAAATTTAACGAAAAGAAATGGTGATCAGAAAGGGAGGGTCCAATATATTTCACCACAGACATACACTGTAGTAAAAAGTACTTACATGGCAAAACATCTCTGTAGCGATTAAGTTGTCTGTTTTCCGGAAGTTTTGCCGCTGTCACAGCTCCAGCTTTCTGACTAGCTTCCCAATTAAGTCGCTTGATCGGATAAAATAAAAAAGGAACGATAGAGAAACAACAAACACAACAGCAATCAGTTAACCAGCAAGCAAGTAAGCATTAGACACTGGTGGATGCTCAAGTTTTGGCGAAAATTAAGAAACAAACAAGGACATCTTACTTGAAACAAACGTGGCCATGCTCTTGACTTGTCTAATTCTTCTAGTTCTGCCAACATGTCGCAGAAAATAACAGAAAACGAAACACTTAAGCATACCACATAAGACAAAACACGACAAACTTCCAACATAAAGCCATGTTCAGCGGAAAAAGGCGTCCTCGATGCAAGTGGTACGCAGTGTAAGCGTACAGGCCGTAGGTTGTGCAAGAGAGAGGTACTGGGGCAGGGTTGAACATCTGGCAGGGAAGCAGGACCTGAACATCTGGATATAAAATACCGCACTAAAATGTTTCTTATATGAATAAGTTAAAAGCCGGTACAACATACAAAAGCCGACTTAACGTAATTATCAAGTAAAAAGATAGGTTGGGAGGGGGGTACTCCCTATGATGGTCTATAGGGGGAGGGTCCGTCCGAAAGGGGTGCCTTTTAAGAACCAAGAACGAGAAGTCCAAAGACTACTGCAAAGCTGATTTAAAACAACGTGTATTGTTTTTTATAACAATATTTCGGCTGGCCATACCAGCCTTCTTCAGGTTTACAGATGTTACTGAACTTATGGAGCAATCACAATATTATATAGATGGAGAATGTCGCAATAAAAGGGTGAGGCGGAAATGACGTACAACATAAAAACTGGAAAGGAAAAGTACTAAGGATATGCCTTAGGACATGAGGTTCAAGAGTCATGGCCTTACCTATTAAAAGCGACTCCCTGGCCTTACGAACTGAGTCACGTGAAGAATGAATTTTCTCTAGTGGGATTAACTACATGTCAGATATTTAATAGTTGAAGTACATGAAAGCGTAGAAAAATCTGTCGTTTCAGTCTGCAAAAGGACCAAAAATAGCTAACAGGCAAATTTTAATGATGATGATTAGATAGATTTTTGCAAGAACCATCAATTGTTGTGATAGAGGCGAATAAATGGCAGACAGATAGATGTGAAGGAGAAAACAAATTTTAAAGAGACAGGCATTTAAAGCTGTTATGAAAAGGGATCCAGTGTTCAAGGGGGACCTTTTCCGTTAAAAATGGTATATAAAAGGGGGCTGGACATCGGGCAACCTGGTAATAAATCCGTGTTCTCCTACACCAATATAAAAAATGCAACTAAAATATCTTCATGTTAGGTGAACACGGATTTATTACCGGCAACCTCCTCCCCAGGGCTTTTCTCTTTTCCCATTTTTTGAGGGAAAAGCCTTGGGGACGAGGCTGGGACCTCGGGGCGGAGCCCCCCGTATAAAACTTCCTTGAGCCCCCCCGGGGGAGAAATAGGTGTCTTTGTGAAAGCTTTCATCATTGTGATTAGTGCACACTAAACTTATCAGCCTTCTTTGTGGTCAATCACGTTTTGAGAACCAAGGTGTCCCCTGAATGGCGGTTAAAACCAGGTTTTGGGATCCAGAAATAGTGTCCCGTTCCGCTGAATTGAGGTCTCCCTTCAACAGAGGTAACAGATACAAAGAGTATGAGAACAAATTTTGTGTCTCCTGAATGGAGGTGTCCCTTGAATAGAGGTTACCCAAAGGAGAGGTTGCACAAATGGGATCGGACTGGGTGTTTTAGCCTACATGTGGCCACACTGAATTCTGCAAAGCTGATCTTCCGCGTGAAAATTAACTTTGTATAACATCAACACGACACTGAAAGAACCAAAACGGAGCGGGGTCGTAGCCGTAGGCAGCTGTTTCGCCCTTTTGGGGGCTCGTCAGTACGGCGCAACAAACGGAGAGGCTCTGGTGTAAAATTCCCGCACAAGTCTGTTTTAAAGGTCCTTTGCAGTTGAAACGTCAATTTATTATTTCTTGGGGGCCGTAGGTCTTTTATAGATCCGATATGCCGTTCATTTTTGCATGGTTTTGCCCATATTTCTAAGGTTGGTTTTGTCCATCCTATATTTTCTTTATGAGACATCAACGTGACACTTGGACTCTTGTCCTCTCCGTGACACGTGATATGGCGTGATTCTGTGAGTGTTTGAGTTCATGTCAGGGCTTTAAAACAGAGTGTGCGGGAATTTTACGGTAGAGCCTCTCTGTTCGTTGCGCCATACTGACGAGCCCCAAAAAGGGCAAAACAGCTGTCTACGGCTACGAACCCCGTTATGTTTTGGTTCTTTCAGTGTTGTGTTGATGTCTTACAAACTTAATTTTCACGCTGAGTAAGATCAGCTTTGCAGAATTCAGTGTGTCTACTCAGTGTATATTTTTGCTGGTCAGGTCTGTTATAGATCCTACGTTTTGCGGCATATTCGCTTGCGGTCCTTTGCAATACAAATGTCAATTTACATGTGGCCGTACCCTCCCCTCCCTTCCATTTTCTCCGCGGGGTAGAGTACAGCTACACGTGGGCCCCCTAGGGTGCATTCACACTTTGTTTACTTTTTTGGGCGGGGTTACCTAATTAAAATTGCCATAACCTTTCGACGCATGCTACGCAGGCTAAGGTGTTTGCCGATAATCGAGGTCTTAGTTCAACACTGCTCAAAAAGCCGGACACCTCCACGTCCAAACGTGGTCTTCTTTTTATCTGTTCACTTTTTAAAAATTGAAACTCAACAGAAGTGCTGCTGTGGCTCGTCGGCTGTACCCTACCCAAACCTCCCGTTGTAATCAGTCAAACTGGGACCTCTTTTCCGTAGTCTTAGTAGTCTGGTAGCCTGCGAAAACATCCGTTTCTCCTCGCTCCTCGCCGCTGGGGACGTTTCGCGAAACGTCACCGATGTTTTCGTAGGCTATAGTCTTAGATACAAGAACAAACCCCATCTCGTCACCATTAATTTCACAGAAAAAAAGGTCCACGTTTGTGTTTTGAAACGTCGCTTAGTCGGTGGTCAAAGGGTGTCCATCTTGCAGCATTGTTAGCTTATAAGTTGAATTTGTGATCCAGGTAGAAATAGGTGAATGGGCGGTCAAGACCCCACTCATAACACAGCCGGTATATAGAAGTAATAACAAATACTACGGCACAAATACAAAAAAGGGAAAGAAACACCTTACAAAAAAATCATGTTTATTTACAGCAAACGTTCTCATGTCAACAAGAAAAAGTCATTTTCACATAAGCGCCTAATTAAAACCTTTCACCGACAGGGCTTCTATATTTTTAATAGACTTCAATGGAGCCGAAATCAATTGTGGAATTGCACACATTTTAGGCATCCTACTGGTGATTACAGTTACGACGTTTAGATATTTCAAGCAACAACAATTTGCCATCTGTAAACAGGGAAATCATTTGTTTCACTGGAATTCAAAAATGAGACTCAAATACTCTTTATTAAACAATCTTGCGCTGAATCCAGCGGATTCAAAACTCCAGATGAAAAAGAAGTGACCGGCGGCTTGTAATAAAAGCTACCGTTCCTGGTCAGAATCCAGTGCGCGTTTCGTTTATATTGTATCAGAAGGAAAACCTCCGAAGACGTAGTGGTTGAGTTGAAGGCTACGTGAAGGCTCCAGGCAGAATTCCATACGATAGTTCGATACTACTGTACTGCCAATTCACATTTTTTCTGTTGTTGATGTTTTCTATTCATTTTCATTCATTTACTTGTAATATAGTAACTGGCGTTTGGCATCTTCTAAAAACCTCTCCTTAGATGAATCCCTCTTCCAACGCTAATCTTAGCAATGGATTGATCGCACGACTCTAACACTACCTACATCAACTATAACTTTGATATTTCAATTCTTTTCCCACGCTAATGTGGAAGGACTTTGTAAGGATTCATAATTCCCTGCGGAGACAAAACAAAACAATAACATAATATTTCTACAAGGAAAAGAGAAAGTGCCACAAATACAGAAAACACAACGTTTAACTAGTGTTTTTAGGACTACCTTTGTTTCACCATGATCATAAAATAACTAATAAAGATATTGTGTCATTTGCTCAACTAAGGTCAAACAATCTTTTTTTTTAATAAAGAGTACTGGATTAATATATCTCTGTTGGTTCTTATATCACAACTACACGATAAACTATCAATTGTTAATATCCAAACGTTTTGGGCTTCGCACTTCTGGGGGGCCTGCTGGCGCCCCATAACGACTATCATAAATGACAGTTTTATCATGGTATTATTTTGTTGTTTCCAGCTTTTGTACCTTGGGATCAAGAAGTCCTTTTATCTCTTTCATGAGTGCAACTGAGGAAGGCGACTTGGAGAAATGAATGTAGTTTGCTTTCTTGAATCCTAAACCATGCTCGGCACTTATACTTCCATGGTGTTTTGCTGAGAGAGAATATCACAGTAAGATCGCCACCCGTCCTTTTCCCACCCAAAATCAGTTTCATCTGTGCGTCCCTTAGCAACCATTAAAATCTGGGAACTCGTTTAGTGTCGAGGGAATTCTCTGTGAGCATACATATTGGACCGTTAACAGCGTTAACTTTGTCACTAAATTTGTTAAATAGTAACTACATAAGTCAATTAACTCCAACCTCGTTCCCAGGGAGCGAGGTTGAATGAACTCTTCCTTTTCAAAAATCATGGTAACTCATGTTTATACATATTACTTTTATCATCCAGTTTGGGTTATTAATATGTAATAAAACACAAACGAAATTGTAAATAAAATATGGCCAAACCTGTCCACTCAAAAACATATGGCTCAATTTCATTAAGCACTTCATCACTGTGGTCTGGTGTCATTATGTTCAGGTGCAAGTTACCTGTGAAAAGTGTTGAAAATATCATAAATAAGTTGTATCAACTTAAACTCTTGTGGTGTACTCAAGGGGGGGGGGTGCATCTAGGTCCCAGGGGGAGGGACTCCCTTACAAGAGCCTAATGGGGATGTGCCGCTGGATGGGGTCGCATTTTCACGACTGGAGTGACTATAATGGGGTCGCATTTTCAATAGAGTTACTAGAATGGGGTCGCAAATTCTCGAATTTTGGGGGTAAGTAGGGAATCAAAATGGGAAGATTCTCAGTTAAAAAGATCAGAAAGTTGTTTATTAAATTGAACAATAAGCTTGCATTGACCGCATTGCATTCCGTTCTTGAAACCACAACTTAAATATGAACCAGTTAGATAAAAAATAGATATATATTTATATTTATAAATATTTACGGTTAGCAAACGTACCAGAATGCTTGTGTTGTAGGTGAAAGTAAAGTATTCTTTATTCAGTTTAAAAATTGTGTCAATTCGTTTTTGGATGACCCGGCTTTTTAAAGGATTGGCTAGGTAGATGCATAAATAGAAAGTGACTAAGTTGGGATCGCAAAAATTACATTTTCCAAAAAGTGACTAAGATGGGGTCTATAATTGGCCAAAAAATAGACTAAAATGGGGTGGGGGCTCTGAGAGGCCAGCGGCATATACCCAGCAAACATTAACCCAAGTACCCCCCCTCCCGGGATCTAGGTGGTGCTTTTCTTTTCAAACCTGTAAATCCGGCACTTATTTCACTAGCAGTTTTTATTCAATTGTCAAAGTCGAAGCTTAGAAAGGCTAACCAACTCCTTTGCGTTTTTTCGTTTTCAAGTCTGTTGGTCATACATTAAGTCCAGTTCTTAGTTTCCCAATTGTGTACAGTCAAACCTCTTTAATACGGAGAGCAAAGGGACAGAACCAAGTGTCCGCTTTACAGAAGTGTCTGTATTATAGAGGTAGGGAATGTATGATTTTTGGCATTTCTGGGACCAAACAAACTGTCCATAATAGAGAGGTGTCCGTATTAAAGAGGTGTCTATAACGTGAGGTTAGACTGTACCTTGTGACAACTTTCAATTCAGTGTTTTAGCATAAACTACTAAGTACAAGTTCTTCTCTCTCACAAGTAGGAATTAACAGAATAATCCTATCTGTAAACATTTTTATTTTCTAGAACATAGCTTCATTAGTTTTAGGTTTCTTGGTAATATAAAGCAGGCAGGTTCACTGCTCATACCGGCAAAGATTCAGTATGAGCTAGCTGCCCACGGCAGATGAGTTTTTTTCCTAATACAGGTGGAATAGGGGTGGGTGGGTGGAATGAGATTCCACTACTTACCATCCCCTAGGTGACCATATCCAACAACATTAGTGACCTGCATGTCACTGAGTCGTTCTCTCATGTGCAACACAAGCTCATACATCTTTGGCAAAGGCAGTGACAGATCATACTACCAACATAAAAAACATTGAAACATTGTGTAAAAAGGTATTTTCATAAACAGCATCATATTTTGACTTAAAGCCATTCTTAACTACGTGATCAGACAAACATCTTTTAACACACAATTTATTTTTATCTAATATTTTATTATTAAATCTAATGACTGCTTACTAACCTCTTGTGAATGAGTAAGTCAAGTTATATTTTTCACTTACAGGTCTGTTTTTAGTACTTGAATTTAATAGAATGTATATGTTACACCACCCACTGATTAACAAACCATTTGAGGGGGTGGAAAAGGTCAGTGTCTTGTTAACTACCAGCTAGTTCTTTAAAGTCAGTACCAGTTACCATAATCTCCCATGTATCTAGTTACAGCTATAATCTTGAAAATGTACTGGTGTTTACCACTCATATTAATTACCTTATAGACTGTACCACAAAACATCAAAGCCTCTGGTATTCTTTCACGTAAAGCCCAAACTGCTTTTATCTTCAAGAAAAAAAATTATACTTTTGAACAAAACTATGTCACAACTCCTTTATTGTTATTAAATTTATTTGATATTGCCAAAGACATACAACAACAACAACAAGTTTAAATGAGGAACACACCTTAGTTAAGTCTGTTGCTAAAGTGCCATCTTGAGCTATGTTGTCAGATATTACTTTTTCAAGGAAAAGACTCATTTTCTACAAAAAGATTACAAAAACTTCCAGGTTGGTTATACAATTCAAGAAACTCACAAATTTGACCAAACATTAAAAAATGTCGTAATATGATTGTCCAGGTGAGCATAGTCCCAGATAGGACTGTTAGTGACAGTCACTGACATAATTTTCAACAACCTGTATGGTAGTCATCTCTAGAGTTAAAGTAAGTTTTATCATTGTATCACATCAGTGCACAGTAATAAACGGTGGTTATTGACCTGACTGGTCATAAGTTGCAAAATTATTGGTCATCTGTCAGTAAAGCCATGATGTTATTGGCTATGAAGACTCTAATTGATGCTTGTCAACTATCCTGTCAAGACTTTCTTTTCTACTTGCAAACTATTTTTAAACATGTGATGAATCACAGCTGTTGCACATCTTAGAAATATATGTATAACACAAGAAAAGTTTTAGAATGATAATATTTTAATTCAATATTTATAAACATTTGAAAAGAAAGTGATCTATGGCATAATCAGTAGACTCTAGGTGGTAGCTGATCTGTAAGCATATTACAAACCTCTTCATCATGGCTGCTATTAGAACCAAAGGTCTCAATAAGCACATAAAATGGCCATTTATTGATTGGATTGTGTAAACCAAGTTTACTTTCCACAAGATGCATAGAGGAACAATCCATGAATTCAAATGCTGAAGTAAAAAATTAGGTCCTTCATGAACATGCCATAAGAGAAAGAAATTTGTCAAGTTATCTTAGTATGTGGGATTCATCATTAATAATTATTAATTAGAATAAAGGTAAGAATCAAATAAATTTAAAGAAATATTTTGGCATGATTCATGCCGTCATCAGTTTAATCCAATAACTTTTGTTTGGTTACCTTCTGCTTATCGATAATGACAATTATTCACATTAACTGTTTGCAACCAGAACTAAATGTGTAGTTGAAACATAAAAATAATTTTTGTTTTCTGTAATTTAAATTCATAATTTTTTAATATTGTAGAAGTCCATGTGCCCATGTTATGTTGCATGACTTTTACATGTCATCATTTTCAGTTATTATTAGATGAATCCAGAGTATTTATTCAAAAACTAAAATAATACCTGACAAAATTTCTCCCAACATGGTTCCTGCCAGTTTAAAAGAGCTAAGAACATCTGTGAACCTCTCACAACCAAGGAAAGCAACATTGATGGACTGCAAACAGGTGGAAATTATTTTACTATAATTGTCATTATTAAGTAATTTTATTATTATTAATTATTATTATTATCATCATCATCATCAATATTATTGTAGAAATGGCAAGTATACTCAAATTATAGGACCAGAGGAGTATGAACTCCAAAGATTTTCTTCTTGAGATTGCTGTACTGATGGCTGATAAGAGGCTGTGAAAAGATCTAGTGGTTGCCCGCCTTTGGGCGACCAAGTGAGTGTGAGTGTGTCTAGGGAAATATATATAATGCTGTGTGATTATGAACAGAAGCTGAGAGGAAAACTTTCAAAGAAACAATTACTTATCTTAAGTAATCATTACAGTGCTGTGAAGAAACATTCTGCCACAATGTGATATTCTTATGATGTGTGGCAGTAAGCAGATGAAGCACTAGAGTGAAGCAATAAACATTAAAATATTCCTTACAAGTCTTGTTGTGAATAGAAATTGAATAGCTTATATGTTTTCATGCACACTATTTTTTATAGACAGTCAATGTACTTGTACCATTATTCTTTTCTCAATCAAAAAGATATTGAAATTTACACACAACCTTTGGTCTCCTTGGTACTGAGATTGATGCGGCTGTTATAACACCCAAAGAACCTTCTGATCCAATGAACAGCTGTTTTAAATCATATCCTAAAAAGAGAACATGACAACAAGGAAAAGTGATGGTAAAAACTACAAATAGGCAAAGCCAACTTAGGGTCATAAGATTAGGTTCAACTATTTTAAAGCAGGCACTCAAGTAAGGCATACAGTTACTAGCCTCTAGCTTGCAGCAATAAAGAGACCAGGGACAAGGGAAGAAAAAATACTACAAGACATTGAAAGCCCTAACAAACCTGTGTTGTCTTTTCTCATTGATGAAAGACAGTCAAGTATATTTCCATTTGGAAGAACCTGAAAAGTAGCAGAAAATAAAACCAACAGACTAAACGATTGATGTCCACATGATTTGTTACAGCTGGGTTAGACAACCATGGAAAATTTTCAAAAACATGACATTGACTAAAGAAAAATATGTCATCATTGTTCATGCCTTTTTAGCTGCCTCTTTTGTTATAGAAGGTTCTGATCAATGATACAAAATACCAGTAATATTTTATCACCTTGAACAGTTGAAATCTATTTTATAAGTTGGTAGAAATACTCTACAGTTAATCCTCACAGCATAATTTCAAAAGTAGTTTGAGTTTGATCGTCCGGGGAACGTAGTCCTGAATAGGACTGTTGTTGTTGACAGTGACAGACATTTCAACAACCTGTGCAGCAGTCACCTTGACTCTGGAGTCACTGTCAATAACAACAGTCCTATTGAGGACTACGTTTACCCGGACGATCAAACTCAACCTACTTATAGATGAGATCAGAAGGCTAATGAGGGCCTAAGCATCTCATGCTTTACTATCAATGCTGCCAAGTGAAGTTACAGTGTATTTTATAGAGTGCATGTATTATCAACAATAACGCCTGTCTCTAAGCTATAAACTGAACAACAGCAGTGTCTTTCTAGATGTCTCTAAAATTTTATGCTAACTGACAGCAGGTCTGTGTTACAGGTGGGAGGAGGATGGGGACTGCATTTCTACATATGACATACCGCTTCTAATCCAAGCACATTGCCATGCAAAGAGCCATATCTCAGCAACCTTAGACCTGCAGCATTAGTGGCAATGTTTCCACCTATATGGCAACTACATAATATGTATTACAAAAACAACATTGTCAATCATCAAAATATACTGCCAGTGGAATTATGTACCCACCTTTCATGAGTCATTTTCAAACTTGCTATTTTTACTTTAAAAAAAATTGGCGGGTGTAAACCACAGTGGTGCAATTAACAATAACAGCATTTATTTAAACACGATTAAAAATTCACCAAAGCTGATGTGGTCGTATAAAAAAAATAAAATACACTTCAGTGACTTTTTAAAAGTGTCAATGTCATGAATTGATCTCATTCGGTTTTCCAGGGCGTTCCACCGAATACTGAATTGACTTGTATGAGCATGATTTCTTTACCACTTAATTCACTTTTAATTCACCTTTAAATTTAGGGGCAACACCTCATAAAGGACTTCCAAGAGGAAAAGTGATACCACTTGATAGCTATACTTTTAAACAAAAATGTTTGAGTAAAACCAAAGCCAAAACTCTTAGTTTGAAAGCTTTGTTCTTAGCTTGACCAGTTGACAAGAGGACTACAAACCTTCCTTTTGCACCCAAGTCCAGGGGCATTATGAAACCACGCTCCTCCATTATATTGTCCAGAGACTCCAAAATACAACCAGCTTGACACACAAGGACGCCTAATTTAATGGAGGCAATATTTATCATTATTAGTGTACAGTACAGTACAGTTAAATCCCCCAGTCAGTAATCATGCAACCGTGGAGTTGCATTGGCGACTACATGGTCAACCAATGTGGGGAAATCACTCTAGACTTATCTCGCGTGGACCTTTTTGCCTGCGCAATAGAGACATTTAATAGTTTAGCAATATTTATCCAAGGGTCCCATTGGTATGGACACCTTGACTTTGCAAACAGGATCTTCTTTGTCAACAAACATGCCCAATATAAACTTTAAATATTGGCTCCTGATCACATTTCTGAGACTGTTGTTTTTTGTGTATTTCTCCCAACATCAATCCTACAACACACGTTATATTATTTAGCTTCCCATAAACATTCTTCAAATTGTTCATTAACAACACCATCAAGTTTCTTTGATGCTAATAATTGTGCAGATACCTTATGTTGCAACAATCCTAAACACATTATATTGATTGTAAGTTAAGTTAAGGTTGTTTCCCTTTCCATTGGCATCAAACAACATCAACAGTAGTGTTCATTCACCTGAAACATCATCAAAGCTTAACACCTGGTTCATTAAAGACATGGAAATGATTATCTCATCAAATACTGGAACACTCCCACCTACAAGAAAGTCATGGAAAATATTGGTAAAGCTTTGATTTATTTTACAAATTAAAGATTTATTTATATTGGAAGTGGACACAGTTTTCCAGCTACATGTAGATTACTGGAAAACTATCTACTCTAAATAACTAAAAACAAATAATCTAAATAGAACATAACAGGATAAACAACCTTACTGGCAGAAGACAACGAGCAGTTGGCTATATACAAGCATGGCTAAGGATTCAAATCTCAGGATGCCCAAGAACAAATCCAGCAAGTGATCAGAGCAGGACTTGATGGAACCCAGGGTTAATGCAAGGGACTGTGAGTGTAACATGCTGACTACTCACCCATGACTGCCTCCCCAAAGACTTTTGAAAATTTATTGACCCCTTGATTTTAAACTAATAATTTAGACTTCAGGAACAATTGTCATTCATCGGAGTGAAAGAATCCTTTTGATTCAACTTACCAACCAATCCAGTATTTCCACCCTGAGGGAGCACAGCTAATCTAACAACAAACAAGATAATGAAGAGTTGTGTGCTTTATACCAAGTATTTGGCAATGAAAGTGCACAATCAGAAAGATGCACAAAACACAATAAATGTTGTTACTTTCTGATGGCCTATGTATAAACATCACACTAGAATTGTACATGTTACAGGGAGATGGTCATAATATCCAGCAATAATGTACTTATTAATATAAGCTGTATTTATAAGTTCCAGCAAACGAATTACAAATGTACCCTTTAATTATATTATTCAAATTTAAAACAACTATCAAAATAAAAGCTACAAACAAAAAAACTAACCTCCTTGAATTACAATATGCTAAAATTTCTGAA